>VXBX01000004.1:789522-868629 GCA_013400415.1 Scytalopus superciliaris
CTGGGCCCCGGGGGATCGCGGCTGCCCTGCTGCCGGGCGGTGAGCGCGCCGCTTGGGAACGCGCCTGGCGGGGTGCGAGGGCAAGGGAGACCCGTCCCCAAAACTGTCTCTGGTAAAGCCATTGCTGGTTTCGAGGGAAGCGCGGTGTTCCCGGCTTTTCCTGGGCGACACTGAAGCTGCTGCACGGTGCTGCTGTGCTGGAAGGGCTGGGCCGACACCGAATTGTAAAGGGAATGGGAGTGTAACCAGAGACAAACTACGGTGAGTAATAATTGCAAATCTGAGTATCAAAGGGTATAAAATTAGTTCTTTGAAGGTGTGTCTTGAGACCAATCTTATTAAACATTTAATAGAGGTCTTGAGGTAGCAATTAAAACTTTACTGTCTGGATTTGGCAGTGGTGAAGAATTGGGAGGCATTGGCAATAGAGGGGAGGGTTACAGCACTACACAGAAAGAATCGGGTGATCTAAGAACTGGAGAACGAAATAAATACAGTAACAGTGTAAAGAAGGAGGGTCTGCAGCTGTAACCTTGTAAGGGAACAATTTACGGAAGAAATTCTTACCAGTTGAAAGCAATACAAAACCAAAGTATGTGTTACGTATTTGCAAGATGTACAATTGTGGAAAAAGTAAATGCAGACTACAGTAAAAGAAATTATTATTATCCATGATCGGGACTCTCGAATACCTTGTATAATGTTAGTAATTGTCAGGTAAAAAAGTGAAGTGAAACAGGTGCTGGAAGACGTTGTCTAGGACAGGTAGGGAAATTAAGAGTCTGTTGGAAGAAGCATTTGGCTTTTTAAGTTTTGTAGGATAAAGGTCTTTTTTTCTCTCTATCAAACCATCAAGGTAAACACTAAGAAGGGAATAATTTGAGCTAAAGAGTTGATACATGGATAATTTAACATAGATTTTAAGATTAATAATACATGAAACTTTCTAACCATCAGAGAGCACTGATGTTCAAGAGCAGCCTTCCAAAAGGTCAAGGAGGAGCAAAATCCCAACAATTTTTAGATGGAATGTGACTGGTGTGTTAAAGTAATGATTTTGTTTGCTGCAGCAGAGTTCTAAGCTTAATGTTACCTGTAGACTATAGATCAGTTTTTCTTTTTTGTTCATTTGTGAAGTAGATTGTTAACAAGAACCTGTTAAATATGTTTCTTAGAAGAAAAATATTTATAGTAATGTTTGCAGTCTGAATATAGGCTTGGTGACAGTCAGAAAATGATGCTGCCTAACTGCTTTTCTGAGTTGAAGAGAAGGTGTGAAGAGTAAGCCAAGGTGAGTTGAAGGCTGAAGTGCAGTATGTGCATCTGCTGTCTTCTTACCAGAGCAATGAGAGTTTGCCTCTGCAAGAGGGGGCTATAAAAATAATTTCTAATCTGTATTCAGTGACAGATTTCCTCTCAGCAGTTTTTGGTATCCTTTAGTTCGGGTTGTCTCATCAGCAAGTGCAAGCGACTTGAAGCAGCACTTTAGGTTGGCTGTGTTATCCCACCTCATATTTTTGTGCACTTAATGTCAGAACTTGTATGGCCTTGAAGTCCTCATCTGCAGCCCAGGACCTGAGATACCTGCTTATCCAAGGAGTGAACTATTAGTGACTCTTCTAGGGGTTTGGATGTACTGGGTGTGGGTATTTTGAGGCTGTTGCTCCTGTCTTTTGGTCAGTCTGTCAGTTGATTGCCTCCCACGTGATCTCAGCTGTGGATGTTCCACTTCCAGGCAGATCAGTTAACAAGCAGATAAAATGTTTTAGAAGACATTGGTTTATACATGTTATATGAAATACATGATTCCTTGATGCATTCAGCTTTCTGCAAAGACCATCCAGAGTGCTGTTAGGTGACAGGCCTGTCTTGAGTGCATGGGCTTGTTCCACCAAACTTCAGTTGTTGGTGTTTACTGTGATTCTGTCCTCATCTGAATCAAGAGCACACATACTGGAATGGTCAATTTTGTTGTGGTTTGCTTTGCTTTTTAAAATGATACTTAATAAATATGTGGAAAAGAGTTTTACCTTGCTCAGCACCTCACTGAAGCCCTGTCTGTTACAGAACTTAGCTTCTGGCTTTGTTTCATGTGTCAACAGCACTTGCCCAAGTGGCATTTCTTTATTTTTACTCCATGGTTAAAACTTCAGTTGGCTGAGTGGAACAGAGCTGCTTAGACACCAGTTTTGTCACTCGGCAGATTTCTCATATCCAAGTAGTACAGCTACATCAGCTGAATTTTATGACATAAACTCAAAGGCGTAAGTCCTGCAATGTTCATTGGTAGGGTTATATTCTGCAGCGTGCTGGAGACTCCTTGTAGTGTCTGACCAGCAATGATGGCTGGTGACAGAAAAAGGGCAGCAGCACATTTCAGGAAAGGCTTCTGGTTTATGGGTTTGCTGTGGGTGGTGTAGAATGCTTGTGTGTCTTCTTCACCTCAGCTTTTTGTGTCCAGAGAAGTGTTTGCCTGTCCGTGCTGTGTGTTACCACTGTGTTAGGGACTGGTTCTGCCTGAGCTTGGGGACATCTTCAGAGGTTTGCTACATCTAAGGCTCATCAGCTTTTACTCGAGTTTACTGAGTAGGGTTGTGGATACAGTTGATGTGGATTTTCAGGAAGTATTAAAAGAAGTACCATACCAGAGGCTTTTGAGGAGACTGGATGCTTGTAACACCAAGGAAATTTCTTACATGAAGAAATAGTTGGGTTGAAAAGTTAAAAAGAAGGCAAAGAGAAATTTTAAAAAATGGGAAGGAGGCAGAAAGGTGGCACAATGAGCTTCAGTGTACACAAAGTAAGGTGATGTTTTGGACAGAATAATCTAAACTGTGCTCACATGGTGCTGAACTCACAACTGGCAGCTACCACTCAAGAAAAAGCACTTGAAGTCACCACTGAGTGTTCCCTGGAAACCTAAGCTCGGTGTGCCAGGAAAATGGTTACTGTCCTCAGAGAGGTAGTGAGAAGAAGACAGATGGCACCGTTTTGCTGTTCCAGCTTGGTGCAGCTACATCTGGGGTGGTGTGTGTGGTTCTGGTCTCTGCAATGGAAGAAGGATACAGCAGGTTAGAGAAAGGCAACTGAAAGGGACAAGGGGATCAGCTTCTTTAAGAGAGGAGACTGGAGAGTCAGTATTGTTCACAGATGAGATGGCTGGGGCACGACCAAGACTTAGGAAATTAAGGCAGTGGATAAAGTAAGAGTCTTGCAGTCCTGGAATGGGAGTTGCTTGCTGGGATTGGTGGTTTCAGATGGATATAGGGAAGGATGGCAGGGACAAGTGTGGATGCAGTGTGGGCAGGTTTGGGAAGGGATTAGAAACGGAACAATAAGACTGTTGAGGGTTTGGTGAAAGGACTGGTCAGAGAGGTCCCCGACACACTGTGGTGGCTGCTGGCATGTGTTTGGGGAATGGACTGCAGGAAACAACCAGGTTCATGTGCTGTCCCAAAGAAGGATCTCTGATGGCCACTTGCTGAAAGCAGAGTGCTGGGTGAGCAGGATTGATCTGATCCAAGACAGGAGTTTTAGTGAATTTATGATCAGTCTTTTTAGTGGAATAATTTTAGCTCTGCAGGGCTCGGTTCTGGGTTCTGAACTGTTAGAATTTCCATGAACAGCCTAGAAAAGGCAGTGAGCAACAAGGTGATAGTGTTTGCCAGTGGCATGGGTCAGCTATGAAAAGGTGAAGAAGACCCTTTAAGACTGAGTACCGGGATAATATAATGTAATGGCACATGAATTCAGTGTTGGTAGAGTGATTCAGGTAGCATATAAAGAATCCTAACTTCCCATGTGAAATACTGAGCTCTCAGTAATGGGCAGTATTTTGTAGTTATGATGAATGGTTCCGTGAGAATGTAACAACAGTGCTAAGCAGCAGTGAAAAAGGTAAACCAGATAGTGAATACTACTGAGAAACAAGTAAAGAACAAACTAAATAATCTGTCATGCCACTGTGTTAATCCGCGGTTCACTTCAAACACCCTGCTCGAGTCACCCCTGCTCTGTCTCCCAGCTCAGAAAACATACAGTAGCAATGAGTGGGATTTGGAGAATCAAAGCAAGAATGCTCATGGACACAGACCCCCTTCCAAATAAGGAATGACCAAGCAAGCTGGGACTTGAAAATTCATCCTGGAAAGGGGTGTCTGAAGAGGATAAGGTGAAGGCCTGCAGAATCGTGAGTGGCATGGAAAGAACGGGCAGGGGTCTGTTCTTCCTGCAGGAGGTAATGGTGGTCCACAAGTGAGGTTAACAAGGCCCTGATTCAGCAAGATCAAAAGATGTTCTTCACAGGTAACTGAGTTGGAGAACTTACTAGAGTATGCTGTGGATATTAGAAGTATTTGTGTTGAAGAGGCAAAAGGGTAGATTCAGAGGTGGAGAGGGAGCCAAATGCATAGAAACCCTGTCCATTTTGAATAGCAAAAGCAGTATTATATATGCTTCCCTATTGTGTTTTTTCCTGGCCTTTGCTTTTGGCTATCATTTGAAAAATGATACTAGGCTCAAATTGACCTTTGTTTTGATCTACTGTGCTACTTCTATATTAGCTTCTTATTCACAAAAGTAATAATTGACATGGACTTTCTTAGAGTTGCTCTTCATCCTTATTCAAATAGAACTTGTAAAACCTTTTTAAAGAAACATGGGTAACGCTGTTTACTAACTAGACATCAGGTTTCATATGGAATTGAGTCTTTTTTTTGATAAGTTACTGGCATTTATTGAGTTATCTGAAGGTGGAAGTTTTCTCTGTACTAGTGATGTCTTTTGTTTCCAGGCTCAGCAGGATCCATTGATGCAATTGGTAAGCATCAGTTGATCTGCTTCACTCTCAGGTTCTTTTCAATCATCTTCCATTACATTTTGTGTCAATTCCAGCCTCTCTATGGATCAAGAGCTTGAGGGTAGTCTCCTTGATTCTCCTCAGGCTTGCATGTTGACCTGGGAACCTGTAGTCTGCTCTTTTACTCTCTTCAGTCCCTTAAGATAGTGTTGGACAGACAGTAGTACTACAGGAGAAAATGTTTAAGCCTTGGCATTGTGAAGTAACTATGCAAAAATAGCATCCATATATTAATTAGTATTACAACCTTAATAGTATTACTATTTCATCTTGCTTGCTATGTCACAATATGATATAATTAACTTTTTAAAGTCATGTTGTGTTGATAGAGATTTGGAAAGATTATTTGAAACAGTAAATATATCTGTTAACTATTTGGCTTTGATTAACTGGTTTAATAATTTACTGTGTTAGCATGAAAAATCTGTACAGCAGCCATGGTAAGAGTCATGTATCTGACACCATTAGTTGTCTTGTCACTGGTATTATTTGTTGATATAAAATAATGAACTTTAATAAATAAGATGAGCAATACATTCTTTTAAAGGTAAAGTCAACATACAGCTATCTATGAATTTAGGAGACATCTGCTTTTTAAAGTGACCTGCTTCCATTCACTAAACACTAAACTGGATTTGATGTTGCATACTAAGGCTGTGCCATCAAGGTTATGTATGACAAGAGCATATAAGCAATTATACACATTAAAAGAAAAAAAGTAAGAAAATGTGAACTGTATAATAAGAAGTCATTTGGTGACAGGTTCTTAGTTTGTTTTATTGCTCTTGTTAAGTTCTAACTTCTGATGATTCCTACTGGACACAGAAAGTTTTTCCCATTTTTGTAAACTTATCATCTCAGACTTACTGTTTCCCTAGCTAAGGACTGGGCCATTTGTGTGGGGGGGGCACGGCAGATGTTTTGAATTTAGTTTTGGGTGTTTTTTAAGAAACAGGCATAAATGCATAATTTTTAAAATTAAGTACCTTTGTCTTCAGAACTCAAGCCCCATATCAAAGTCCTCATTTCAGTATTACAGAATTGGGGCTTGAATGAGGTTGCTGTTTATACTGCAAGGGAATAGCAGTTTGGGTTTCAGAATGCTTTTAAATCAAGTCTTATAAAGTCTTATTTTCGCGCCTTTCATCATTTATTTCTCAGGAAAACAGAAAACACCACAAATGTAGAAGTGCTGTGTGTAGTCCCAGGCTTGTGCACCACCCCAGTACCTAAAGGAAGCCTACAGGAAGGCTGGAGAGAGGCTTTTACGAAGTGATAGGACAAGGGGCAGTGGCTTAGATGGACATAAGGATTAAATTCTCTACTGTGAGGGTGGTGAAAAACTGGAACAAGTAGCTCCGAGAAGCCGTGGATGCCACATCCCTGACAGTGTTCAAGGCAAGGCCAGCTTGGGGGGCGCTTTGAGCAGCCTGGTGTAGCGGAAGGCGTCCCTTCCCATGGGTGGGGTGTCGGACCAGATGGCCTGTAAGGTCCCTCGCAGCTCAAAGGGTTCTGTGCTTGCGAGATTGCCTGCAGCGGGACGGGAGCGTGTCAGTCCGCGTGGTGGCGGTGTCCATCCAGGCAGGAGCGCAGCCGGCAGCGAGCCCGTGCTGCTCCGTCACTGCTGCCTTCGCTTCCAGAGCGCTGCTCCCAGCCTGCCGCAAACTCAAACACGGGCACGTAATTAGGAGTCGAACGAATTCTCTCCACTCTGTTAAAAACCAAACAAATATACTAACAACAAATCAATATGCAAATATCTTTAATGTTTTCTTGACCAGCATATACCCTGCATGTTCCCAGCGGACACAGAGAAGGAATTGGAATGAAGGATTGTGAAGAGATTGATAGTTTTGACCAATGTGATTCAATAACTTTCTGTAAAAACACATGTATTCAAACTGGCCACAATGATCAGAGAAGGACTGCAGTTATTTACTGATTTACCTGAGTCAGTTGTGGGGAATTTGTGTTACAGATGATTTGACGAAATCTGTAAATTGCCTTTCCTCCTAAATAGTTCTTGTGCAGAAGATGAAAAATGAAGAATGTTCAAAAATACTTAGGAGTATATTTGATAGAAGTTAAGTGCACTGAAAGATGTGATGCAACTGAATTCCTAGTTAAGTATAGAAAGGATAAAATATTTGTCAATCTGCTTGTTGATAAAGCTGTTTTAAAAGAATTATTTCTTTCCTATTGTTTCCTTATTTTGTTACATAAATACACAAAGCTAGTACTGTTTTATCTGGGAAAGCATTCTGCAACCCTGGATTGGTTTGTGAAATCTTGTATATTTTTTATCTTGTACTGTTGGCATACTGTACAATGATGAGCAAGGATCTCTATTTCCCAATGTCATCATCTGGGGATCCATAAAAGAACATGAGAGGGGATGTAGGTGATATGAGCCTGCTGTGATACTTCAAATCCAGGAACTGTTGAAAAAAAACCCTAAAGGGGTTGGAAATGGAAAATGCTGCAAAATAGAGATGTGTATAAAACAGATACCATGTTGTACTGAATCTGAGGTGCTGCTTTTAGCAGCAGATCTGTATTAGTGGAGTCATAAAACTTTGTTCCAATTGGACCAAATAGGTAAAGTTTTCTAACAGAAGATACGGAAATCTCAGTGGAACTTGATGTAGGTAGTGGGGTTCTTCCTTAAACAGGAATGAGTTGATCACATAATTTTTTACTAAATATAACATTTATGCAGTTAAATGACTTCACAGTAACTTACAAGTAAATACACATGTGCATGAAAACTTATGAGGGAATTTCTCCCTCAGCAGTTTAAGGGAAGTATTGGAATGTTCTTCATTCATTTAAATACTGAAGAGGAAGAGCTCTGCAAGCCACCAACGTGCATTACAGAAAGTTCTCAAAGTGCATTACAGAAAGAGGAAGCTGTTTGTCACCAGGGAGTTGACAAATGGAAAGTTTGCAAGTAACGTATCTTGTGTTTTTTGGTGGCACGGGGTGGGAGATGTTACTTTTTCTTGGGTTTGGTTTAGTTTCCATTTCTCGGTGGTGGCAATTTCTCTAGGTGTAGTTTTACTGATGCTTAGATTCTACATGTCAAAGTGTGTATTAATATTGAGAAGTCTCAAGGATTGAGCAATCTGGTATTGTCCTGTTGTCCTGACATGTTGTTTTAAAACAGGGACAATTACTTCAGTTTCTCTGAACGTTCTGGGAAGTACTGTAGTTTTGCAGAACTGGTATATGCTGTGTAGCAGTGACTGGGTGATTAATCACAGCTTAGCAGTTTTATTAATACTTTTTTATTGGAGGGATGGGTCCCTTAGTGATGCTGCCTCACAGGCGAGTTGTTCTCTCCCGTTTCTGGAGCTGCTTGGTAGCTGTTGAACTTAATGAGAAGGCAGACACAACAGTATGTATTTACTGTAAAATAAAACTGTCCATAGTTAGTACAGATTTCAGGCTAGTTTAAGAAGTGACAGAATTTGCATTGAGCTCTGTGGTTTGGTTTATTGAAGATCACTCCTGGCTTCTGTAGGCATGAACACGTCCTACAACAGATCGTTGTGTGACAGAGTTACCACTGTACACAGTGTAGTGAGAGACAACTGACTTCTAATAAACAAAAGTAAGCTATTCTTACAGAATCACTTAATATAAGCATTGCTTTTGGGAAAAAAATGGTTTGGTTAAATCTTCTTATCCTGTACTAGCCCACATGTGTCATTGAAGAAGTGGTTTACAGCATAATTTCTAAAATTATTAATTAAAAAGTACACTGTTGAGGCTATATAAATCTTGTATAAATTTAGGGAAAATGTGTCCTCATATTATGCCTTTTTAATGAGAATCCTTCTAGCTTGGGAGGATGTCTTTGAATTTACTTTTTTCCCCCAAAATTAATTTTCTATCAAAGTACCAAGTTACTAACAACAAAACTTTTTTTAAACAAAAGTATTATTTAACAGATCTGTTTTTAGTAGATAGTGGTGCATTTTTAGAAGCAGTGATTTGTTTCAGTCTTTAGAAATTAGATTTATTTAGCTCTTAGTAGTAGTAATTTTTAGGGATGTTCAGAATGCTCATTTTGCAGTATTTTGTGTCTTGTTACTAATACAAGTCCATTTATCCTAATTTGTGCCTGTAAAATCAGTGCTTAATGGTGGGTATACCAGCTTTGAGAAAGGGTCAGAGTTGTTTGATTCACCTTTCAGAAGCCGTTTAAAGAGAATGGCTGATGCCATTTGGTTTCTGAATTTTGCTTGGAAATCTGTTGCATTAGATACTTAGTGCGGCATTGAGCTTTTTGATACATAGTATCAGAAATTGAACCACCTTTTGTTTATTCAAAACCGTATAATTGAGTTGACTATTGCAAATTTTTTAGGAGTTTTGCTAGACAAGGTATTTTACTAAGTTGGGTTAAATTTGAGTCACGAACATGTCATTTGGGGATTGACATTTTAAAGACAGCGTATAGTTCAGCTTTGTATGCAGCTTGTATCTGGCATAGGTTAAGTAGCCATATGTGAAATAGAATTTTGTTTGTAGAAAAAAATCTTTTTAATCACTAAGATAAATCAAACCAGATGGTCCAGATTTTCTGTTTTTTTTTCCCTTTTTTTTTTTTTTTTTGTGGAGGGGTGGTGGTGGTGTGTGAGGTGGGTGTCTTTTGATGATTGCATGCTTACTCCACAGTCTTCAAGTGTTGGGAAGAAGGATTTGCTGGGTTCTTTTTGTCTTTCTCACTGTGAAATGCTAAGGTTTTGCTTTAGTCTTCTACACACCAGTGTTCGATTCTAGAAGATTCTAGTGATAATAAATTCCGAATCAGAACTATTTCCAGATACACTCTCTGTTAACTGCTAGTCTTTGAGCTTCCTTTTCTGAGAAGATAAGGAGGTGACTTTTTTCCTTGGCTAATGTTTCATCACAGTTGGGGAATTCTGTAAGGCTTTACCAGACAGACACATCTGATATGAAAATATAAATATTAGCTTACATTTAACAGAGCACACCATGCCATTTTTCAAATAGCCAAAGTCTCTCCCAGTATAATATTCTCATGTTGATTTATGTTATGCCTTGTTTTATTAAACAGGTTTAAACACTCAAGTATTATTTTACAAGCAAATCACGGTCTTTTTGTCAAGTACAGCTTGGGGTTTGTGCTGTTGATGTGCTGTTACTAGGGCTGATAATTGAAGGTTTTAAAATGATTTATGACCTTGCTTTAGGGAAGATTTAGTACAGAATCTAAAGGTCACAATCCCATCGTACAGAAAGTGGTCCCACTGTTTTTCTCAGCGAAGATTGGACTAGCAGAGTGGAAGAATAATTCTCATATCGTTTGATTTGGGTGGGAAATGGGCAAAAAAATTGAAATTGCTGTCAGCTGGGAATCCTGGCTTTGCAGCATGTTCATTGGGAATGCAAGTAATTACAGTGTCCTTTGTTGTTATATCGGGTCATAAGGAAGCTGTTAGTGCCCTAAATGACACCAGTCTTGCACAAAGTTTTACTGTGTATCAGTGAACTGGCCTTTTGCTATTGGAGATGGTTGTGGAAAAGGGTTCCTGAGTCAGTGATTTACCATCACGTGCTCAAAACCATACTTTCAGCATAGGGAAATGGTCTCTGTTTAAACTCATTCCTCATACAGATACCAGGACACAGAGTTTATTCCTATCTCTTTCTCTTCAGCGTCCAAGAAAGAAAAAAAAAAAAAAAAAGTTGTGCATTCCTGCGCTGGGAAACTAGACAGTGTTGATACATGTAGCAGAATTTGTCCAGATAGGAGATACAACCTAGTGAGGTTTAAACATGAGTTATTAACCTCAGCAGCCCTGAATGCTACAGCTGTTAATCAGACCAGTGCATAAACATTTTGAAATTACTTCTGTAGGTACTTTGATCTTGAATATGATCTAAAACATGGGGGAAGAGCTATAAAATATAGGCATTATGAACTCTCAAAAAAGGAGAGGTTTTAAATTGAGTTCTTTGGCTACTGGCCATGTTTCCATTCTCCTGGCTGAATGGGTGCACTGGTGTGGAAGGATACCTTATATAGATGAGAAAATTTAAATCCGTGTATAGCAGTTTTAATACGAGGTTCAGATAATTAATCAGAACACTGCTACACCATGGGCCCGAAATAGAAACCCTGGGCGAGTGAAAAATACTGTTTCAAGTGAGGTTTCAGTTCACTTTCTGTTCAAAGCTTATCTGGTAAAATCACTTTTCCCTTCTGTCACTTGAATTGTGTCAAGTCTATATTGAGATTTCTTGTAAGGATTTTTATTGGTTTATAGGTTTTTTAGAAATTTTTTACCTCCTCTCTGAGGCAGTGCAAAGAGAAGGCTGTTGGCCAATCTCGGACACATTTTCATTGCTTCTTACCATTGCCTCATGAACATTTTGCCATTGCTAAATCATTCTTTTTTTTTCCTTGCTGTTTTCAAGTAATCTCTTCTGTGTCCCATAAGCACACAGTGTCGTCATATCCTCATTATTTAACTCATCCTTAAAATACTCTTCTGCAAAACTTAAATCACAGTTCATGAAATATTCTATATCAGGTAATCCATGGTGAAAAAATTATCTTCCTCTTTTAAGTCCTGATACAGAAAAGGGCTTACTCCTTTGTATAATATTAAGGCAGAAAAACTCTATTTGTACTTCTCCATATTGGGGTTCTGGTCAAACCCACAGCAGCTCTGTATTTGATTTTACCATTGTCTTCCTTGTACCCACTTCCAGTTTTTGATTTCAGGTGGGCCTCTTCATATAATGCATTCAGTTTTCTGTGGTCTGTATTGCTCTTCTTGTTTCTTCAGTAGTTTGTGTATCTGTGGCACCGTAAAAATAATGTTCTGCAAAAGAGATTGAAAAACATATTTCTTGCAGAGGGAAGGAATTAGTGTTTTTATTAATTAGCATTTTTAGCAACTGTCTGTACCTTGTACATTGAAATTCAAATGGTAAAGAACCCACTGGAGTAGTTATAAGCTGACAATAATTGCAGTTAGCATCACCTGTGAACTGAATTGTTTATAGTTTCCCGGTTTATGACAGGTTCTTCCTTTCTGTCCTGTTCCTCAGCATTTTGCCCTTTAATATCAACACCACTACATGTGATTGCTTACTAGGTGAGAGCTAATCACCTGTCTTGCATTTGTGACAGTGATCTTACCAGTTTTCTGTAATAACAAAAGCTTTCCTGCCGTTTCCAGAGGTGTAAGACTAAATGGGGCTTTTCCCACATTACTAGTAGGGAACGCAGCACACAAAGTTCATGTGTATGACAGAAAGATTCCAGAGCGGGCTTATAAGTCAGTTTGCATTCTTGTTTGGGAACCTGAGCGGTCTATGGTATATTTGCATTTTGTTTAATTGCCCGATTTCACCATGCTTCCTTCCCACTTAAACTTGCAGGTTGGTCACCTCCTCTGGAGGGATTCAGAACAATGTCCTACGTTTTTGTAAACGACTCCTCCCAGACAAATGTGCCGCTGCTGCAGGCCTGTATTGATGGAGATTTTAACTATTCCAAACGACTGCTAGAGAGCGGTTTTGACCCAAATATTCGGGACAGCCGAGGTCGAACTGGCCTTCACCTTGCTGCAGCCAGAGGAAATGTAGACATCTGTCAACTCTTGCATAAATTTGGTGCTGACTTACTAGCCACTGATTACCAAGGTAACACAGCTCTTCACCTGTGTGGGCATGTCGATACCATCCAATTCCTAGTTTCTAATGGACTTAAAATTGATATTTGGTAAGTCATTTTTTACAGCACATGTTTTTATAAGACATTAGTCTTCTATCACCAGAGCCTTGCATATAAGTCTGCTGTTGCTGAAATGCTGTATTTGGTGCAATTCCACTTTTTAACGGTACCACTTAATAAAAACACAGAAGGCAGGAAAACAGTGAGGCCACTTTTGCTCGTCTGTGCAACAAGCAAAGCAAATAAAAATAGCAGCTGCTGCTGCGGGCTGCTGTATCTAATCCTGCCTCATTGATGACATTGCTGCCCTAGTTTGGCCAGACAACCAGGTGTGGGTGGTTGGCACCAAAGAAAAAAATCACATTGACTACTCCAAAAGAATTTTCACCACTGCAGTTCTATTGTTGTACTGTATAAGACAAAGAAAATACAGTATATGTGTGTGTCAGTTCATTCCCATACTCGCTGGTAACAATGCTTCCTTTCAGTATTTTCACCCTCCCTCAACGTCTGTGACTCAGTCCTTCTTTCAAATATTGTATATTCTTTCCTTCTGGCTTCCAGCAGCTGTCAGATGCCAGTACTCAGATGTAAGCTCTCAAGCTGCAAAATAACTAGCTGTTTCATTCCTGAACTGAATTACTTTGTTTGTCGAACTTTCTGCATATTCACAACACATGAAAAAACCAGGAGCAATGTGAAAACCTTTGAGTTTTTTTTTAATCTGTCCCTTTTTCACCTGTACCTCATTAATGTTTTCAATTCAGCAAAACTAGTTAGCGGTATACCAGATTATTTATGGGTTGTGGGTTGGGTTTTTTTCCCACATTTCAAACAGCTCTGGTGGAAATTCCTGGTCTGCAGGCAGCTCTGGTCCTATTCAGTATTATTTTAATAGCAGCAGAGGGACCATCTGTATTTTATTTCATTTTTGCCTGATGTCCTAATACCCTCATGGAAAAGGAACTATGAGGAGCCAGATTGCACCATTCTTTCTTGAAATTAATCTTGAACATTTCCATAAATCTACGGGTTATTTTTTGCTATAACACCCAGAGATTCCAATTAGATTAGAGTCTATTGAATTTTGATTTTACTTAGGGGGAGAGAAAAGTTGTGCAATTTCAAACCTAAATATAGTGATTTTCTTCTATAGCCCATTATGCTATAATGTATAGATAGTATTTTCATACTGTCTGATACAACAGAAATAGTTCTACGTAGCTGTTATCCTACTATAGTGCTAAAATAGTTCTACTAGTTACTAAATTGTAGTGTATTATGCTGAGTTGAATTGCTGTGAAATTTCTATATTAAAATTTTCTTTCCTTATGTCTTTTTTTGGGGTTGTTTTAGCAACCATCAAGGTGCAACACCACTTGTTCTTGCCAAGCGAAGGGGTGTGAATAAAGATGTGATTAGACTGCTGGAATCCTTAGAGGAGCAAGAGGTGAAAGGATTTAACAGAGGAGCTCATTCAAAGCTGGAAACAATGCAAACTGCTGAAAGTGAAAGGTATTTACGAAACAAAAATAATTACTAGGTGAAATAACATTTACTGATTTTTAGATTTTTGTGATTGACTTGATTGTATATTCCTCATAACAGATAATATGAATTTTGGCCTGATATCATCAGACCAAATCAAAATCGAGTGTTAAATTTTGGAAAAATCTATTTAAACAGATCAAATGTAAGGGAAAAAAACCACGCTTTTTCTATTGAGATTTTAATTTTATGACAGAAAATTTTAAAAATAATTACTCATTTTTCATTACAGAGTCCCAAAAGTAAATATTCCACCACTTACCGCAAAGCCAAAGCAAAAATAGCATGAAATTCAAAATGCCAATATCACAGGCTAACCTGACACACTTTTGATAAGAGGGAATGTTCACGCAAAGAAGGGGTAGCAGACTTTTCATCTATCTAGTCTTGAATAAAGGATTTTATGTGGTGCCATATATGAAATTTCTGTCAGCAGTAGTCCAGGAAAAGATAGACAGTAAGAATTTCATGGTGGCTAAAAAGGTAATTGATGGGGAACTGAAGATTTCAGGAAAATTGGTGACCATTTCAGGGAAAGTATGGGGTTAGAGGGAAGTGAATTCCCAAAGGTCTGGTTCTGGGACTGTGTTTGCATAGAATTTTCTGAAATGAAAAAGTAGGAGCATGAGAAGTAGAAGCATGTTAATGATACCAAGAAGTGAGATACAGGCAAGCCAGAGGAAAACTGGGATGGTGTAGACAAAAACCTGGGGTTATAAGGGAGAGGAAATCAGTAGGAATAAATTGTGATTCAGTAGCACAAAATGCAGCTTTATTTACCAAAAGCTGTATGCCATAAAATCGAAGTTTCTCAGTGGAAAACAAGGTATAGGAGAAAAAGGCTTGATGTACTAGTCAGTTCCAGGTGTTGATGCTTCCCCAAAAAATGCAGTAAGTTCTACAAAGCACCACATGAGATATTTTCACTACATGAAGAAAAGTGTCAGTCCTGTTGTTTAAAGCAGCAGTGACTTCTGCTCTCTAATATGTTCTGTTATGCTGTTCACCCCCATTCAAAGAAGTTTGATTCATCCTTTAAGAAGTGTTGAGAGGCATTACTTGAAGCACTCAAGGCAACAGGGCATCTCCTTGTGAAAGAAAGCAACTGGAGCTGGTTTTAGCCTGGCAGAGCGAAGGCTAAGAGATGTGTGTGGTTGCTGACAAGAAATACTCATTTTGAACAAAATAAAATAACTGTTAAAGACAAAAGATGATGATAGCATAAGAACCAAAGGATACAGATAAACCGCAGATATTCTTGTGATTGAAAATTAGGAATGTTTTTTTACAATGAGCTTCCAAGACAGCCTTTTTGTAGATGAGGCAAGAAGCTTTGCAAGTTTCAAAGGATGATAATTTGCTTGCAGAAATCATTGAATTGCCAGTAAACATGACAGAACATTAAGAGATTAATAATGCAAGAAATATTTTCAATACTTTTTTAGTTTTAATTCATATTGGAAACAGGGTATCAGTGTTGTTTGGGATACTTGCTCTTACACTGTATTTATTCAAATTTGGGGTGGGGTTTGTGTCTAATAATGATCATGAACTATGACTACTAGAGCATTGTATCACAAAAGATGGGGAATTTTGTCACATAACTGTTGTTCAGTTTGTATCAAAGTGTACACAGCCTGTACTATAAATGAAAATGAAGCTGTGTAGATGGAGTTACCTAAGCTGAGGGAGCAGAAAAGGTGAAACTTCTATGATGAAGGCAACAAAATTACAGAAATAATGCCAAACACTCAGTGAACAGATCTGAAGTTCTTTTTTACACATCAGGTGACCACACCTGTCAGAGAGACTGTTTTAAGCCTTGAAATAGAAAACTTAACTTTATTCTCAAAATTGCATGGCTATAAATTGTAAGAATTTATGCATAATACCTTTCTGACCACTCCATTTTACTGAAAGTTGCTTGTCCCACAGAAATGCATTTACGCAGGTTCTGTTTAAACATATGGACCAAGAGTTCAGTCCCATTTAAGTTCTGATTTTTGATTTGATAGTGCCCCTTTAATGAACATAGCTTCCTTTCTGTTATTTGACCTTCATAAATGTTATACTGTTTGGCTTGGCAAGGAAATCAGCAACTCTCCTTGGCAAGAGGCACAGAGACATAAACAGTGCACTACCCAGCTTGTTTGGGAATGTGTTTAAAATGTCTGAAATATATTATTTTTAAAATAACAAATAGCAGATGCCTACAGCAGCCAAAGCAACTGAGCTTGTGTGCTGTTTGCTTTGTAAATAAATAATGCCTTTGTAACAGTTGGCTTTGCAGACCTCCACAGCTCCACTCCTCCCTCTTAGTATCATTTTCACATTTTAGAGACGCCTAGATGAATGTCTTCTGTCCTCTCCCCCCACAATTGTTTTACATTATGTACGAACCTGGGGAGAGATAATGCTCTTTCTAAAAACAGTCTCTGGCTTTAGCTTTCTGCTCCTTGTTACATGCAGTTGCTGCTGCTCTGGAAGCAGAGGCCAAAGTTATGTTCCCAAGTCAGATGTGTTTTTGCTGGCTTTGCTGTCCCCGCAAGGGGAGCAGCGCTTTGTTGGGCTGTGCTGTGCTGTGCTGTGCTATGCTATGCTGTGCTCTGCTGTGCTGAGCTGTGCTGTGCTGCACTGCCAGGAGGCAGAGCTCGCTCTGTCTCAGCACAGACAGAGAGGTCTGCCCATCTGCACAGCCCAGCAGGACCTGTGGCTGTGCCCAAAAGCATGTCCAAATGTGAACTTCCATGTCCTGTTGGAAAGAGAAGAGAACATCTGTCTGGGCTGTGTGGCACAAACCATTCTGAGGATGTGTTGCTGCATTACAAGTTCTTATGCAGCTGTGATTAATAAGAAGAGAAAATGTCTCAAATAACATAGATTTTAATTGAGTTGTAATATGAAATAGAAAAAATGTTTTCTCTGTACCCTTTTCTTTTTAATGAGAAGCATGTGATCTTTTCACTTAAATTGCATTGCACCTTTATTTAACCTCTCTGTGGTTATGTATTAACTAGTTAGTACTTAATGAGTAAGTTGTTCTGTTCTACACCAATGCCTGTCTCTTATTAAACCCTTTGTTTTTCCTGGTAAATCATAATAAGCAGGGACGGTGACTAAATTCTGCAGCTATGGGCAAGTAAAAATAGCTTTACAGGATGGTAAATATTTAAAAAACAAAAATACAAGCTGTTTAATAGGCAATTCCTGAAAACTTCTGCATGTGATGTTGCAATACTTCAGCAAGCTATGGGAGTTAGCCTAACTGTTCTTCAGTGGCTGTACTTCCTGAGAAAAAATACCATCTGAATAGTGTGAAGTTTTCTCATGCTGTAATCTTAGAAGAGGTATTTTTTTCCTGGTAACAATCATTTGTCAGTTTATTAGTGTCACCAAGAACAGTGGCATTTCTACAATTAGTTTTGTCTTGGAAATTACTTTTCCCTGATTTTATTTTAATTTTTTTTTAATTTTTATTATTAGTGCTATAAGATATATCTAGGAATGTGGCAACTGAAACCAGTTAGAACCGAGGAAAAAATTGGGTTTTTTTCTCTGCTTCCATTCTGCTATTGACATAATTGAGTAATTGATTCCACCGTTTCCGTTCCGTGCTTGTCAGAGCCTGATCCTGTAAATACTCATGTGTGTAATTTCACTCAAGTGAGAAGCAGTAGGACTGTGCAGATGGTCAGAATTTTAAGTGCAGTCAAGTGATGAGGAAGTTTTCCTATTCTTTGTGAGGCTTTTCATACAGCAACAGAAAAAGTTTCCAATTGTGAAACCAGCAAGATTGGCAGAATTATACAAGAAGCCATGCACTATTTGGGACAACTTGCACGTTCTCTAAAGGTGATTCACTGTCAAGATGAGTGCCTCATTCTGATTTTATGTTTGTTTTACATTTAAGAGTGAAAGCTCCAGTCCCTGATTTATAGTCTGACAATGTAAGGGGGTCTGATGGATTGGTAGTGAGATGTTAAAACATCAAGGAGTCACTGAGCGCCATATGGCAGAGAACACAGCAATGCCAACTTGTTCAGAAAGTTTCTGAACTTCTTGTTATCCAAATTTATTATTTTCTGGGATTTTTTTTTTTATACAAGAAAAGAGGCTTCTGTAGCTAAGACATACAGGAGAGTAGATAAAGAACACTACAGAATTCAGCTTCTAAATTAATATTGGTTAAAGTTTCCATTTTATTCATCAGAATTTGGTTTTAGTCATAATTTTTTTATTAACAAGCTGTTCCCCTTGAGTTTTTAGCTTATGCCTCATTATATTTTACTAAGCCATATTTAGTAGGAATTACAAGGACTGACTTTTGAAGGCTTCTAGGTGGCAAACCTGAAATTCAGGGCAGTTGTTCATATACAGATACCATTCTCTTTGCACAGGTTAATAAAACATCCATTCAACTAAATTGAGTTTAGAGTTAGGAGTGTTTTCCTGACCTGCTTTGCCTTGATTTAGCAGAGGCAGTGCTATAAACCTGCAGGTGGGTTTAATTTTTAATTTAGAATGTTTCAGTTGCCCTTAGTAGGATTACTGTCATACTTAAAGGTGCATTCTTTTGCTCTGATGTATTTTTAACTTTAATCCTTCATAGTGCAATGGAAAGCCATTCCCTCCTTAATCCAAACCTGCAGCAAGGTGAAGGAGTCCTTTCCAGTTTTCGCACAACGTGGCAAGAGTTTGTGGAAGACCTGGGCTTCTGGAGGGTGCTGCTCCTCATCATTGTCATCGCTCTTCTGTCGCTGGGAATAGCATACTATGTTAGTGGGGTGCTTCCTTTCGTGGAAAACCAGCCTGAGCTGGTGCACTGAAGCAAATGCAAAACAGTGCACTCTGCTGTCTCTTGTTCTAATCTTATCTCGAGCTTCTTGGAATTACTCTCCTGGTGCAGACAGTGGCAGCTGTATATACTGTTTGCCTTTTGTACTTTGCTATTAACCCAACCCTTTGAAAGAGGGATTAATTAATTTCAAGTAAAACACTAAATTCTAAAGCATTCCTAAGCTACCTCTGACTTACCTTGACTCACAAACAAGATGTGAAGATAATCCTCTCTGATAAAATATTATTATTTGAAAAGGCCTTTCATAATGAATATTAAATTCCTGGGTATGGAAAATATATCCTAGTGCAGAACAAAATTTGATCTGTTTTCCCTATGAAGAGAGGTAAATCTATTGCTGGATTTTTTTTGTATGTGCTTCAGTTGAAGCACATAGAAGAAAGATACTCTTAGAAGAAATTTTTTGTAGAAGAAAAATACTCTTTGAAAAATTATTCACAAGAAATCTCAGTAATGTAATAACGCATCCTGATATATAGACAGTAATAAGCTGTGTCTCTGTAGTTATTTTAATGCCTCTCATAGTTTCATATGTGCTAGTTTATAAAAAGAGCGAGAAATAGTTCAAGTTTTACTATCTCTTTAATGTATAGATCACTCCTTTATTTATTAGATCAATGTAGTGCATCTTCCCCAGATGAATTTAATGTTGTTAATACCTGCCTGAAGTAAGTTTTGTAGAGCAAAGCTGTTTGTTGTGCTTTGGAAGTAAAGTTGTTTCAGCCTTGGGCTGAAAATTTTGCATTTTTGTTGAAATGTCACTAAGCAAACCTTTCTTTGTAAGGGTGATTAAAAAGTGATTTTGGTGTTCTGCTGTGTATATAATAATTCTGTAAGGTCATTGTGAAGGATGCCATGAAGGATAACTTTTCCTTCCTCCCACAAGGACCAGACTGAACTATATCACTGTGTTGTTTTCATGTTTGTGGAGAGAACTTGAATAGAATTCCTTTCTAGAATTGTTTTCTATTTCACTTGTTTTCAGCCAGCACTTACAGGCTTACGAATTATTTTCTGAATATGCAGAATAAAAGTATTTAAAATATTAATATTTAGGAACATTGTATGAAATGAAATCTTGACCCATTCTGTACTTTGCTATGAAATACTTTGTTGTAAATAACCTAGGGATATGAATCAGTTAGATGCTTTTTTATGAAGGCTAGAAAGGTACTGCATAGTAATTTGGAGGTTTTCAAAGAATGCAGACTCTCTTGTCCCATTCTGATAAGACATCTAGTTCTCCTTGTTGCCATTGCCTTGAAAATCCCAAACAAAACTCATTCTGTGAACCTAAGGAATCAGTTTTTATTTTTTAAAGTAAGCTCTCCAAAATTGTTGCTGAATAACAACAAACATTTTTTTATACAGTTAATACATATTGGTAGAAGTAACCTACATCTTTCTGTTCTGGTGCCATGTATATTTTTCTTTCTTGTTTATTTGTTTGAGTGAAGAGGGTTGTCTTTTTTTTGATGTGTGACATGGGTTTTACTGAGCTGGGCCCCATTCTAAATTGCATCTGAATAAATCTTGATCTCAGTTCTTAAGTTAGAGTTCAATAAAACAATAGGTTTTTTAGCAGCACAATGCTGCAGAAAAGAAAGCATCTTTAAAAAAAATAAGAGCATACTCCTCTTCTGAATATTTCAGTTGTTGTACCGTTGTTCACCAACAGATAATATAAACTCATTGTATACCTAAATTACATTTATGTGTCTAAATAAGTACACTTCTGTTAATAATACTCTGTATCTTGAATAATCATGTTGTCTTTCAGTATGTATTATTTGCATAATTTGTAATTGTATTCTCAGTATGGCTGAATGCCACAAATAAATATATATAGTAAATATGTTTTAGTTTATTATTACCTTAGTGCAGCAGTAGTGATGCTACCCCATTTTACTGAGTTTGTTTGCTGTGCATTGATAATGAGCATTTCAAAAGGGTGGGAGTTCCCACCATGAGAAACGGCAACCAGTGAGTTGCTATAAATGAGGGTTTAGAGCACAGTTTCTTCAGATCTGCCTGTTGTATTTTCAGTATTGTTTTACTGAAGTCGCTGTCTCAATGTCTCTCTTATCTGAGATTTCAGGTATTGAATATGTGGTCTAGAGGCCTCTCAAAATTTAAGATTACCTGTGAGGGGGTACAAAACATAATCAATAAAACCAAGCTTGAGCCTTAAGTAGCCTTTCCTACTTTGATCTATGCATAAGTGTACGTACAGGAGCTGCACACTGAAAAGGTTTGAAAAACTGCGTGTTTCAAATTAAGATATGTCAATTTTAAAACCAAAACCAAATCCAAAGTGCTGTTTGAGCTTCGCTGTGTAACATCTGCTGCTCTTTGAAAAGGATGTGATAAACATCTGACTAGAAGGGAGTTTGTTCTGTATATATCTGTTATTGGAAAAGGACAGCTGTGCCTTTCAGTGTATCTATAAACACAAACATCTTCCTTCTCAAAGGTTGATTCTAAAGAATTCATTTGCCTCCTGTACACTAGATTTCAATAAATACAATCTGTCTTTCTTACAGGAACAGAAAGACAACTTGAGCTTACTGTGTCTTAAGACTGTTGTCATAGGGAGTTTCACTGTTCCAGCATAATGCCATAGATCACAGAGAGGCTTGGGTAAATAAGATTTCTTTTATTTATTATTGTAGTGATGTATCGATACCTTAATTCAGGGACTCACTTTTGTGCCAGGCAACACAAAATTCAGCTGAAGTACTTAAATATGATTGAGATAACAGGTATATCATACTACCTTGCAAGGGCAGGTACAGAATTATCTTTCTGTCACCAGAAATTAATTTCATAATGTTAATATAGATTCAAGATTAGGCGCGTTTCAAATCCAAGACAGATTGTTGTCTCAAGCTGTTGTTAGGCTAATGAGCCAAAAAGGAATAAGGAATTGAGAGAGAAAACAATCATGGAGGTATGAAATTATATTTTTCCCCAGTGACATGAAACCACATGTGGACAAGATAATGCGAGGTAAACTGGAGTATAAAGGGGATGCACATAGGCTGCTCTGCAGTGGCCTGTCCTCGTGCTCACCTTTATTCCATGGCAAGGTGACACCTGTCTTACAGTAACTTGTCCATGTACCATACATATCTCTATCTTCAAGGGCTCTGTTTTCACTAATAGTGGTGGTTTGCTCTGTAGAAGGGGATGCTCTGCTGAGGGATTGCCATGGGTAGGTATTGTTTCTGGTTGCCACAATAAAACAGGTATTTCCTTACTGGATGTGATCTGGCACAGAGAGGTGTGTCATCATGAAAAGCTCCTATAAGAGAAAGAACATGGGTTTGCTTTGAAAGACTGAAACACAAGATCTGGGTAGTTTCTGGGTCTGCAGCTGATTGGGAGTTTGATTTTACCGTGAGTTGACTAATCTTTATATCTGTTTTTAATAACTTAAGTAAAAATTGTCAACTCCAGCTAGTTAGCTGGGTAGCTTTTTTTCTACTCAAATACGTTTGGCCATAATTACTTAGAAAAATGAAAATTAAGTAATTTATTCAGAAGTACAAATTGCAAGTGATAACTTCCCTGAAATCTAAAAAAAAAAAAAAAAGTAATACTGACTTGTCATATTCAGAATTTTCAAAAATCTAGCATGTATTCCAATGTTACCAAAAGTTGACTTTTAAAAGAACTGATTGCTTTCTCAGCTGACACACGAATTAACTTGTTTCTGAAGTTATTCCTGCCTCTGAAGCCAGATCTTTGTTAAAATCATATTTGAATTGATGGTTAAAATAAGTCTTCAGTGTTGTGAGAATTAGGTCAGAATGCTCTTCCTTCATTCAGCATTCTTTTTTTTTGTGTTTCAGCATTAGTCCTTGTAGATTGGTTACTTGCAATACACTTTGGAAAATTTCCTCAGTGATCCAAAATGTTACAAAAAATGTTGTTGCCAGTTGTTCCTACATTTCTCATCCGTGGTATTGGGGCTTTCTAGAAGAACTCAAATGTCACTGCACTGTTTCATAGCCTGCAGTTCTCTGTGAGCTCTGTAAGTGCTGAGATACTGTTGAATCAGGAATCTCAAATTCGTATTAATATTATGAAATTAGTTTTTGACAGCAGCAGAGATAATCCTGTACCTGCACTTGCAGGGTTCTATGATGCACCTGTTATCTTAATCGTATTTAAATACTTCAGCTGAATTTTGTGTTGCCTGGCGTCTTTTGTACTGCTCTTACAAATGGTTCAAAGGGAGAACGCCTTTAAAACATACAGTATTAGGAAACAAATGGAACTAATTGGTAGCTCTTTGCTATTTATTGCTGGGAAGTGAAGTGTTCCCAGGGTCACACTGCCCGAGAAATCTGAGCTGCAGACTAGAGGTCTCCTGCTGACAGTGATGTGGTGTGTCTGTGCTCTTACGCAGAGCCGAACGAAGGCTCTGGTGTTGCAGCTGAAGCAGTCTCCGTGTGCAGGACCCTGACAAATGTGTCTCTGCTGTAGGCATTTATGGTTTGTAAATCATTGTTGTAACTAAGCATTGAGCAACCAATGTTTCCTAATGACTACGATGAGACAAAACTGTTGTTCTTCGTTAATGCCGAGGGAATGGGGAATTTGCTGGAAATTACCATAACTAAAAAGCAACATGGGAATTTTCGTCTGAAACCCAAGTGTGAACAAGTCACAACCATAGCTTCAAGTGACACATTCATTCCATTTGGGATTTTAAACTACCTTCTGGATAAGGAAAAAAGGAGACATTTGGAACAGAATTTGTTGTATGCTATGTATGGTTTGCAGAAAATAGGAGGGAAATGAACGCAGTGAGCCAAGACAGCAGCACGGCAGGCAGAGCAGTGTGATACCTTCATGAATCACTGCTCAAAGGCCAATCCCAGTGCTTGTAAGAAGTGCAAGGAGTGACCAGTAATAGCTTCCTAGCAGGAGAAGGATTTCACTGGCTTGTGATTACACCATCTCACAGGGGTGGCCGTGCAGCCATGCAACCGGAGCTGGCCCTTCTTGACTTTCAGCGTCCAGAGCGCTGCTATTTCAGACAACTGCGTGTTTGAATGTGTGCCTACATTAACAGCTGCTCATGTGGAAGTCAAACTGGTTCCTCTTACACAAGAATTCTTCTGCACATAGGTTAGCAAGTGAGGTTTTACCAAATGTGAACAGAAGCTCTTTGTAAAACATTAAATATTTCTGGTCTATGAAGTTGCATTTATCTAAATATCAGAAGGCAGGAGTCCAGAGGAAGGATGCAATAATATCTCATTTTCCTTTGCCAAAGAAAAAAGAACAGATAACATTCTATTAATGCAAAGCAAAAGAAAATCTTAGTAAATTATTTTTTGCACTGTAGAATATGAATTCCTTAATGAGCCAGATTCCTTAGTATGAGGGTTTTTCATATAACGTAATCTCTGACAGGTAAGTTTTCTGAAAGAAAGGCTGACAGAGCCTTTCAGTGGTGTGAAGGTAATAATGTTTAAGGGTTGTGCTGGCTTAATGAAGTGTGCATACTGCAACAAAACTAGTCAATGGAGTGGATTTTTGCTAGGATATAAGAACTGGAATGCCATATGCTCATCCTCATATTGTCTCATTGCAGGCTGAACATCTGGCTTGGTTTGTTTTGGTACAGTTATTTTCAGACAAAAATGAAGCATGTAGATATGGGTAGGTTTAAGCTGGCAAGCAGTTTCTGTAGTGGACATAAAGAATAACAGAATATCCCACTGAAATTCATGGTAGCTTGTATGTTGACTGTGCAATCTTGCCAGGCATTTTCCTTAGAGAACTGGTGATTTTCCCATTTATGGTACTGGTTTGAATCTTTGTGTCAGTCAATGAACACCAGTGGTGAACATGGGGCTTGAACTGAAGGCCATTTTCAAAGATTTTAATTATAATAGAAGTCAAAACTTTCCTTCAAAGTTCAAGGAACTTTTCTTTTTTTTTAAATCTAATGTTTAGTAGAATTACATCCTGCAAATGTGCACAGATAATGAGCATGTGTCCTTACTCTGTATATTCCTATGCCAAAAGGAATAGCAAGCAAGGCCTCCAATGAGATCAGTTTGAAATAAGCCTGATTTAAGGAATTCTGATGCTTGACATCAAATTGGTATTTAATATACCACCAGCTCTGTTTTTATTTGTTGCACTGACTAACAGACATATTTTCTTGGTCTCAGTGATACAGCTTGGGAAGGGTTGATCACATTACCTACCTTGCCTCCCTCACTGAGCACCATTACTTAGATACCAAGCAAATTCTTCAGTTCCAAAATGTTGTCATTATCTTTGGTTTTTAGTGTTACGTCTGTTTTGCAAAGTGAGAAACTCCTTTGCTAGTGTGGTGCAGTTTGTTTAGTTAAAGACTTGGTCATTTTGTCCCATTTTTCATGTTAAATGCAACAATGGTTAGAGGAACTGTTGTCCTTGGTTTAACCTGGTCCTCCAGAAAGCTTCTGGAGATAGAGCAAACACATGGAGGTCTGGCAATAAAGCTGTAAAGGTGTCTATTCCCTGCATTTGCAGGCTTTCCAGGACCCTGGGGATTTCATATTGGGCTTTCACAGTCACTCTACCTGAAGGACAATAGTTTTGTAGGAACTTCAGGCCATTATGTATGTTCTGAAATTCAAATGTGTGCAGTTTTGTAAGCTTGTGTCTTCTTCCTAGAAACAAGCTATGAGCAACTGGGAATATGTTATATGTATTTTTAAGCTAAGAAAGCAATCTTAACTGCAAGTCAGTTTTTAAATCTTAAGTAACTTAAGGGTACAAGGCCACAGACTTCACCTCCTACTGGCACCCAGGCACCTGCTACTCTCTTCCCAAACTGCTTCCCTGCCCTGGCACTAGTGCTAGCAGGCATCTGATCTCAAGCACCTCAAGCTATCAAGCTACCAGAAATTTACTTTCACTGCATTCTACCTAAATCTGCCCCTCCTTGTTGTTTCATATCCTGCCCTCCACTCATGCCCCTATTACACTTCACATAGGCTTAAGATATACCCCATTTCATATGCACTGAGGATTCTGTTCATAAAGCATATTTCTTCCCTGTAACTTTTTTCCATGTTTTCATCTTTATTGCTTACAGCACACTATCCCCCATCTTATTGGAGCCATTATCCTTTCCCAGGTATCTTTATTTTCCTAGCCCGGTGTAGGCTGAAAGCCCTTTGTGGGGTGGGAGACACCATGTTTTGAAGAGAGGGCTATCAGTTGGCTCCAGTTCACTAGTTCACTTCTGTCAGTAGTAGTCATCTTCTTAATTTAGACTTTCCTGTAATAAAAATACAAGAAGCTAACTTTGTTGTGTGAACCTTATTTTCAGTTTTACTTCCTTTCTCTAGTGCTGTAGTTGATTCTTTTAGTACTTTCATTAAATCAAACTAACTCATGTGTGGATTACTTCAGCTTTCAGTAGAAAATGTCCAAGTTCTGCAGTAGAACTTGGTTTAGGTCAGAGTGGATATGAGAAGTCTGTGCAATACTTGTGAGACTGGATGGTGGGACTGGACAGAGACCACTCCATGGGACAGGATGTTGTAGCCTCTGGGCATTTGTAGTGTACAGTGGCAGCACAGATCACAAGAACAGCATACAGAGGTGGCCCAGGTTTACCACCCTTCTTTTGCCTATAGCTCCATAGTAGGCTTGCCCAGGGCACATGGAGGATGCTGAAATAGCCCCTAGAGTGGACACCACTGCAGATACTCCCCTTCTGCTGCAAGACCTTTGACATAGGACACAGTCTGTTGAGGCCAGAAGGATGCTGAGATGAGACCAGTGTGGCTCCCAGTTACCACCCAGAGTCAGTGAGCTGACAGAACCAGCTGCACACCTACCATGGTTTACGAACATACCACAGCTCTTTTGAGACAGATGAGATAAGGATGTGCACCCTGTGCAACAGTGGGGGGAGAGGAAATGGAGTCAGTGCTGTGTAGTCTGCTGTCTCTGCATGGCCAGTTAGCAAGCAGTTTGGAAGCCACAAACCGTATGTGAGAGCCACTGGTGCACAGGACAGATCATATTTTCTTCATAAAAGATATTTAATGCAAGTAACCTCCCCTGGTTTGGGCTTTTTGGTTGCTTTTTTTGTAGACAAGTACTAGGATCTGAGTTTCAGTGTGACCTTTTGATGCATGAAGGAAGAATGCTGAAAAGCAGTGGATCAAAAAGAGTAAGGAGAAAGATTTAGAGAGAGATTAGCAGCTTCCTTAGAAACTGCAGATGTTTCGGAGGAAAACTGGGCAGATGTAGACATGCTCCTGGCAAAAAGAAGAGTTTTGGGAAAATCTTTTCATTTTCATTCTTCCAGTTACAGATATCCAAGTGTAATTTTACCATAGCTCTCAAAGTGAGCAAAACATTCCTAGTTTTGTAATAAGAAACATAAGCAGAACTGGAATTTTCCCTCTTGACTAAAACTAATAAGATTCTTATTGTGAGTTCTAAGATGTTTCTGTACACTGGGACTCAGAAGGCTGTGTTTCTGAAACAGTAATGCATAGTAGGAGTAGTGTCTGGTTCTGACTTAACTACCCACAGAGTAAGTTTAGAATGTCAGGTTCTAAATTAAGTATCAGAATATGTGATTTCCCTATCTATTTTTTACATGTGAGTATAGGATCAGGAGCTCTTTCAGCTGCTTGACTTTAACCAAAGCCAAGTTCAAACAGGGCCATTCAGTTCTTTAATCTCTAATTTCTGAGGGTTTTTTGTTGATACTTTGCCACTTGACCCTCAGTCCATACCTCTCTTTCAGTACATGAGAAAGATTGTTTCAGGAACTGAAATTTTGATCTGCCAGCAATAGGCTGGGGTCTGTCCCATGTCACAAAGTGCATGAGCATAGATGAGATGCAGTCGGAAAAGGGTACACAGAGCAGTTTGCAGCTTGAACCACTCTGCATCAAGGCCTTTACAAGTCCTGTCTGATTACTCAGGGAGCTATGCCAGGCTGGACACCTCCCTTTAGTTTACATATAAAAGGAAATAAACCTTTTATGGGTGGAGACTCTTAATGGAATGAAAATTAATTCATTATTACTGCTCCAGAGTCAGATTCCAGATGGTCTGGATATAGTATTGTCACGTAATGGGCACTTCCTTTCACACTTATCTTGGTTAATGTCTGACAAAAGATCTTTGAAATTGCAGGGTCAGTTCCCTTTGATTTTCTTAGTTTTTCTGAAAGTATTTCCTCTTTAAGAGGCATAGATTAATATTTAAATTCTTAATTTGCTTAAAACAGGTTTGATTTTTACAAATGTTCCAGTACGTACAGATAGGTCCAACTTTGAGGAGAAGACTTATGTAATTTAGAGCAGTAGCACAGAAATAGTCTTCAAGAAGCTGAAATAACAGTATCACTGCTGGTTTCTTGCAGTCTCGTGGCTGCCAAGATATGTAAAAGGGAACAGTTCTGGCTTGTCTGAACTTTAAAGCTACCTTGGGATAAATCTCCATAAACTTCATATGGAATCTCAGACACATAATTAGATTTTCTTTGTATTGGATATCTCATGACATAAAGCTGTTGTGTCTACTTTCAGTTTTGTTAAAAACGCTGTCAGTAATTTCCCTCGTGTTATTCTAGTGCTCCTGTTCCTGGCTAATGCACTGGTGAGGTATGACAACTTAAACAGAAGTTGACTCGTGTTTTTTGAATGGCAGAAAACATTTATTTTTTAGTATTAATGCTTACTCTATTGGTACCTTTTGTTCCTTTTGATTCCTCTTGCCCCTTAAGAGTTTGTTGGAGACATGCATTCCACAGTTAGTCAGCATGACCTGAGCAGAAGGCAGATTTGGGAGTTTTAAATCCAAGGACTTACTTGGTGTGTGGCCTTAAAAAACTTACTTAACCTCTGCTTCCCTGCCAGTAAAATCAATATAACTTCCCAATTTTTGAGTGATGTTGTCATTAATATGCATAAAAAGACTTTAACTACTGGTACTGATAGCCTGTAGGGGTTTTTACTCGAAGTAATTGTATTCACTTTACCCAATATATTCATGAAAAAGGAATATAAATTACTTGATATGTCAATTAATAATCACATTGTTAACTATTATTTCTTTAGCACTTCTAGGCATGCATGAATTGCAGACAAAAGCTCTGATCTTACATAATCAGTCTCCAGCCGAGACTCCTGCACCAGCGTGTGAAGTCTCATTGATTTCAGCGGCTGTAGGCAAAAGCATTTGGTGTCCAGAGAAGATTTAGATCCAGAATCATGGCCAAGTATGGAAGACCTTCCTGTTTTCAGTTAGACATAATGGAAAAGGAAGAAGACTAAAACAGAGAAGCTGAGCCAGGTGTTTGCCATTTCCTAAAGTTTTTAAGAAACCCATTCCCTGTGTCACTGCCTCTGGCTGAGGTTCAATGTAGGCAGAGTAGGAAGGATTGTGAACAAGGCACTTCCCTTTCTTCTTTCTGGTGGATGTAGGGGCTCTCATATTTCCCTCTTGAGCAGGGGATCAGTTTTCATTCTGGAAACAAGTTTGGCAGTAAGAGGATGTATGAGCTATGGAATCAGAGCTTTGGAAGGTCTTCAGTGACATTTCTCCATTCTTAGCACATCATTTAATGACAGCACTTGATGGCTGGGTCCTAAATCTATGACCCAGTCTCAGAAGTCAGGCCAGACATTGCATGTTTGTGTTCAGGAAGCCGGGGGGCTGTTCTCCAGCCATGTCTTGGACTGGCTGTGGAGCTACTTTGCTCGGATTGCTCCAGTCTCACAGTTGCACTAACTTTCATGGGGTGAAGATGAGTTTTTAAAAAGGAGCTTCTTTCTTTCCCATAGCATTTCCAAGTCTCATCTGTTGTGCTCACTGGATTGCGGGTCCAGGCACTCACACAGGATCTTATCTTAAAGGTCTTACTCAGCTCTTGTACAGTCCCTGCCAGCACCTGGTCCTGTGCAGTAGAGGTCAGGGCCAAAACTCACAGCATTAGAGGAGGCAAGTAGTCTGTTCTCAGAGCAGACAGGGGCCCCACTTTGCTTCTGGTATCTCAAAGAAAGAAATTTGGGAAATTTGAAGCGAAAAAAAAGAAGTAAAAGCAATCAAGAATCCACTGAGAGAGAGGAAGGAGGAAGAATAAAGGGAAACTCAGGGTACTGATGGCAAGTAGTACTTTATGAGGCTTTATTTTGACAGCAGAACTCATTGCTTTCACCACTACTGTGCACAGTGTTGGACCGTGGGAACAAAATGCCAGTGTGCAGGCTGCTGCATTGTGAAAAGCTGCCTAGAAATGTTACCCTGATTTTTGGGGGGGTCTTGGTGCATGATATGCTAACCTGTGTCTGAGCCACCTCTCTGGTACAGAAACAGCCACACTGAAAAACATTCTTAGGGCTACAGGTGGTATAGTTATGCAGTCTTAGACCTTCTGTGCAAGCCATTTTATTGATATTTTCTGTTGTGTTGTGGTTTATAAAATGTCCTTTACCACATGTTTTGTTGCACTGAGCTGAGGAAAGACCAAGTGTGAACCTCTCTCATTAGATGTTCATGTCTAAGCCTGCACTGGCCACATTGACCACTAAGAGATCTGTCACTTACATTGATTGTTATATTTAAAAAGAATAGTAATTCTGATTCTCCCTCTGCCTTCAAAGGCCCATCTTCTTTTAGAGCAGCTAAATCCTTTGCATTCCCTTACTTGGCTGCTTGCTCATCTTTCATGAGGATAAACACAGTGTAAGGGAATTTCCCAGGTGGAAACTCCCTGTTCTTTATGAGAACACTGGGTGCAGCATTAACTGTGTGCAACAGCCACTTCGCTTTACTTTTGGTCCAGTTTCATTTTCATTAGCTTCATCATCTTGGGGGGGAGGTGAGTGAGGAGTGGGGGGTGGAAAAAGGTGAGAAAAGGATTGACTGACCCCTTATTAGTTGTCCAGATTCCAATCTCATTTTCCCTGCTGTAAATGCAAAGTAACTCCACTGAAGCAATGCTATTACTTCAGCTTTCAACTGTAAATTGCCCATCTTATTGTCTTGAGGTTCATTGTACATAGAGATATCCAGTAGAGATTGACAAAATTGTCTCATAAACCATAATGTCTCTTTCCACCTGTGTAAATTGCAGGCAAGTCTCCAACCATTCAAAGCCCAGAAAAGTTTTCTTGGATATGGGCAGCTCATTGATTCATCAGAGACATGCCCTCAGCAGGGCAGCTAACTTAGGACAAGTAGCTTATGCAGTGAACTCTGTCTTAGCAGTTCAGTGAGTGTAAATATCTGATATGATAGAAACACAAAAGGGTGGGAATACTGATTGACAGTTACTCTGAGAATGTGGAAAGAGATGGGTAACCCAAGTTACATTGCTTACATGCTGTGACTGACAGACTCCAAGCATTATTAAAACCCTGTGCAAAGTGTAGATTCCTCGTCTAAAGACAAGATTAACTGTTTTCTACTGCCAAATACTCTTCAAGGAGTTGCTACAATTTGTAAGCAAACAAACATCTTTGCTATTACAAAGCATCAGCTCAGTCAGATTTTAGTGTGTGTGTTTCTCATCACCTGGCTGTGTTGTCCAGGTGGAAGACAAACTGCTTTTATTCTGCCAAAGCTGGATTGTTGTTCTGTTGGGTTTTTTAATGAGCCAGCTCTAAGATGAGATGCTTGCCTGCCTTTGTGAGTCTAGATGACAGAGTCAATCCTTTGGGTGAACTGCACTAAGGAGCAGGATGAGGCTTTCTGAAAGGTCCATCCAACTCTCTGTGACACCAAAATAAGCTTAAGGTTTAGAAGAGGTGTTTTTATATCCAAGTTGTCTTAGTCCCTTCCTAATGAATATTAAGATAAATAGCTATAATAAGTGTAAAGTGCAAGCCTCTATCCTGTTCTCTCAGTCCTTGCAGATACAACAATTCCTGCATTGGTAAAAACTGCTTGTAAAACCAAGAGGTGTATTCTTAATGCATGGAACTTGGCTACTCAGTATTAAGTAGTGAATCTAGCTAAATTAAATATTGATTAAAATGCTTAGACTCTGCTTGCATCATCTTTAAACTCTGAATGCATTTTCTTTGTCTAGAGAATAAAAGAAAAAAAAAAAAGAACACTTGGAGTTTTAATAATGAGATGCTTTGAAGACCAAGTCCTGAAAGCAGAAAAATTATTCTGAATAGCATATTGGAAAGCAAATGAAGGTAAAAGGAGAGTTGGGTAGACATCTCAGCCAAGTAGAAAACAGAGAGTCTAAATGAACTGGACTAGATTTGTCTTCCTCTGCAGAGAAGGACTTAGACCACATAAAAAGCTATGAGATTCAGGCAGGGAAACTACTTTGTCACTGGGAATAATGAGGTATGATTCCTTTTAAAATAAAATTAGAATTCAGTTCTGTAGTTCACTTAGCGTTTTAATGGCACTTTGCCTCATGAGTTTTCAGTGGCTTTGTCTTTAGCTTCCATGTTTATTCATTATTTATATTACACTGAAGGCCTTTTTGTGAGAAAGCAGTATTATCTTGCCATGATTACTTCCTGAGTATTAAAAATGGAAATCATAAATTCTGTGCAGCTTTTTTAATTTATGTGCCCAGTATCTTTTTTCCGCTGTGCTAGCCGTGAAGGACAGAGTCCAGCACAGCACAGACTTTATAAGTCATAGGCAGTGTAGTTCCAGAAAGGCTGATGTGCATGAGATTATCATCATTAAAGAGTTCCAGAGACCTTCCAGGAACTGGGTTTTTGAGAGGAACTGCCACCTGTTCCACTAATGGCAATACAGTCTTTATAGATGTACCTGAAATGCTTCCGTCAGCTGATGCATGCAATGTGCTTCTAGAGCTGTGCAGCATAAATGTTATGGGTCAAAGCAATTCTCTTTAAGCTTTGTGTTGTAAAAGAATATTAAGAATTCCTGTAGTGCCATTGAAATCCAGCTCCTGAAATCAGGAGCAGCAGAACTCAGTTCTGCTGCTGGCAGGTAGCACACTGGCAGCCCCATCAAGATCTGCCACTTGGTTCCCGAGCTGCTCGGATAGTTGGACTCATCTGAAGACAACACACACCTCTCAGGTCTGAGTGCAAGGGTGCTCATTGGTGATTATCAGCATATAACTACCCTGATATTCTTCATTCCATTTTCATCTCTCATACTGTCCAGCCATCAGGTAAGTGGCCTTGCTGTGAGGATAGTCCTCACAGAGTAAGAACATGGTAAGCCATGGCTCTTTTGGGTCTCTGCATCCCAATGTATGCTGAAAACTCAACGACAACAGGAAGAAAGTGTTTTCCACCCTAAGATACACCCATTGGAACTTGCAGCAAAGCCAAATTTTACAAAGCTTTCATTCTACATGGGCTCTTATGACCAGTCACATCCCCATCATCTTTCAGGGCATTCCAGTAATGCCTTAAGCATTGTGCCCAACATGTCTCCAGTGGGATTTGTTCTCTCACTGTTGCCTTGTGTCCATGCTTTCCAATTGAACTTTTCAACAAAAAAGCGTCAGTCTCTAGTTCTGCTTCCTGCTATTTTTGGTCAAACTTCCCTTCCTCAGATAATGCCCATCTTCATCCAAATACCCGAGGCAACTTAGCAGGCTACTGAGTAGCTTCAGCAGTTGCAGTTGCTGTGTGGGAAGATAGAGACTTTTTCCCTTGAAATAACTCTTCTGTGAACTTGTGTTATTTCCTCTTCCTGCCTTCCAAGACCTTGAATAGTTCCCTAATTTTGGTTGTTGGAAAGCTGTCACTAAGCTCATTGCCTAAGCAGAAGCAAACCAGAAACTTCAGTATGCATGACCACCTCACAACCAGTAAGCAGCCAGTTCTGGGATAGCTCTTCTGGCAGTGAGACCCAGTCCTGACAGGCAGTGATAATGGTTGAGCTGCATCCACTCCACCAGGTTGACCCATTCAGCAAGTGAGGTTTTTTATGTGTGTCTGTTGTGACATGCAGGGCTTTCCAACCTCCAAACCTGCCTCAAATGCCCACAGCTAGTCCTCTAGCATAAAACCCTCTCCTTCAGAAGTGGATGTTTTATCTGTGGAGGACAACTAACAGTGTCACCAAAAGGCCTGTCTGCTTTTTTGGCATGGTAAAGAGTCCTGAGATTTCTCAATAAGTTTTCTTCAGTTTCTTTGCAAAAAAGCTTCCCTTTTCAAGTGCAATATTTCCATTCCTCCTGCTGTCCCATTCAGTGATAGGAATGAATCATGGTTGTGAAGTAAATTCATCATCTGTTCAAATGGAGTTCAAAATTTCTCCTCACTGTAAGTAAAACTAGTCTTTTGCAAGGATGGCCTGGCTTAATATGAGAAGGGAAGGGACAGAGGGAAGGATTGGTGTGGTCCTGAAGTCAGATGTAGTTCTGTGATTGCCAGTGCCATGGGAAGAGGGGAAGGTAGTGACTGCTGCAGCTGGGTGGGCTGTCTTCATGAACCAGAGGTGGCACAGACAGAAACAACAGGCAAATAGAGAGCAACCTGAATAACCACACAATCCACTACAGCAGGCAGAAGGTTTGTGGGAAAATTAGTGCACTTAGAGCATTGGTCACCGTAGCTGCAGACAGTGAGATTCTTTAGGAACAATCACTCACAGTCATTCCTGCAGCATCTTTTAACCATGGGATTTCAAAGCATCTGTTAGGAAAAAAATCCAACAAACAAACAAAACACACACCCCCAAAGAACCCCCCCAAAAAAACCCAAAAACCCCACAAAACCCCCCCAAACACTAACCCCCCCCCCAATATTTAAAAGGTTTTAAGCCCCAAATCAACACTTCCCACTTGCTATAAATACTATAAATATAAATAAAATTGTATAAACAAAAGCTCAGTTAATTTGTAAAGTCAAGCACTCAGAAAATGTAGCAAATATATTTCTGTCTGGATTTGTTGTGGGGGGTTTTTTCCACACAGAGGCTGCAGCTCTCAAACACCTTACAAACACCCAGAAATCTTCACTGTGTCCCTGTAAGAAGGTCAGATACAGACTGGAGAAGTGGCAATAGAGTGGATGAAAAATTGTCTGGACTGCCTGATTCAAAAGTTTGGGATCAGCAGTATAAATTCCATCTGGTGGCAGGTTACTACTAGTGGTGTCCCCTGGTGCCAACACTGTTTAATGTGTGTATTAACAACTAGAACTTGTGGGTAATACCAAATTGCAGGAATGTAGCTGATATGCTGGAGGGCAGGACTGCTGTTTACAGGGACCCTGACAGCGGGAGGAATGGACTGGCAGGAGCCTCATGACAACCAGCAAAGGCAAAAGCCAAGTCCTGCACATGGAATGGAACAGCCTGATGCAACATCTCAGTCTGGCCAATTGTCTAAGAAGCAGCTTTACAGAAAAGGACCTGAGTGTCCTGGTGTGCCTCGAGCTGGACGTGTGGCAGCAATATGCCACTGTGGCAAAGATCAACCATGTGTTGGGCTGTGTTAGCAAGAGTATAGCCAGAAGGTCAAGAGCAGTCAGTCCTCTCTGGTGTTCCACACTTGCAAAACCCCAGCTGGAGTACTGTGTCCCTTCTGGGGCTCCCCAGTTGAAGAAGTTCACTGACAAACTGGAGCAAGACCAGAAGAGGGTCACCCAGATGGTGATGTTTGAAAAGAGGCAGTCAGAGCTGGGTTGGTCCGGTCCTGTGATGAGAAGGCCAAGGGAGATGTTTTTGCTCTCCACAGCTCAGTAACAGGAGTCAGACTCTTCAATGTGGTGCACTCTGATAGGATAAACAGCCGTGGGCACAAACTGCAGCATGGGAAATTCATTCAGGCTTTGGGAAGATAATTTTCACCATGAAGGTAGCTCAGCACTGGAACAGGCTGCCCAGAGAAGCTGTGTCATTTCCATCCCAGCAGACATTCAAAACTTGACTTACAAAGTATTGACCCATCTGATCTTGCTGGATTCACCTTTAGCAAAAGGAGGGGCAACATGACTTTCCAAGGACTCTTCCAATCTAAATGACCCAAATTCTAAGAGGAAGGGCTGCTGAGGGGAGATTCAGTCCCACTGAAAGCCATTGCTTCTGATATGAAACTTACTGGTTGAGAGGGATGTGAAATTAAAAGCTCTTGCCATCCAACAAAAACAGATTAGATTTTAGAATTTTCAAATTCTTTTAGTAGGTCAACACTAAGGCCTTTCTAAGTTTTGTGTTTTGTTTCTCTAAAAGGACATGAGAAATGAATATCTGTTTGTCTGGTAATCAAATAGTAACCTGGAGCTCTTTCATCCAGAAGGAGTGTCCTGATCTTCAGATCAGAAAGTGTCCCTCCACTTTCCCTGGCACAGCATAAACTCTATCTGAAATCGCAGCTCTGAAAAGGGTAAGTGAGGCATTTTTACAGGGAAAATAATTTAGTTGGACATTTCTGACCAGGTCTACATGGCCCCTGCAGTGCAGGACCACACAGCGACTTTAGAGCAAAAAGTAAAGAAAAAGTAAAGAAAATTGTAATTTCTGCTGTAATTTCTGAAATAGACAGAAATTGTGGATACAGAGAATTTGACCAGCATTTTGAGATTAACACCTCTGAAATGCAAAGTATGTCCCAAAACAGATTATAATAGTAAGTGATAGAGCTCTTCTTTTATGTTTTATGCAGTAATGATAAATTTGATCTATGCAGGGACTTCCACAATTAAAAAAAAAAAGCAAGATTGAGATTTCAGACTTTCAGCTGACATGGTTGTCAGTGTCTTGTGACTGTGGTGCTTTCCTGTGTGGCAAGAGGGGCATTGGTAAACACTTTGGGATCAGACTTCATGATCAACTACAAGATTAAAAGACTGTCACTGCCAAAGATAGTGGCCTTTATCTTCCTTGCATGATTCAGACAGTGCAAAGCGATGTAAATCTGTCCTAGATATCACATCAAATCTTTGTTGCCTGCTTCTTCACCACCTCTTTTGCCAGAGATGGTAAATTACAGCTGGAAAATGCTCCCATCTGCATCACAGTGTCCTAGACATCATCCTGTCAGCCAAGCCTAAAAAGGTGAACTCTGTCATTCTTATTGTCTCTCCTTCAGCTAAATCTAGACTGTGTTCAGATGAACATCTGATATTTCATCTTTCCATTTTAATCTTCCATTGCAGTCTTGATCTCTTCTGAGTGGGCATTGCCTCTGCCTGGGTGACCAGCACAGCAAGTTCCTGGCCCCTGGGCACTACTGCAGTAGAGTAATAATTATCCCCAGCCACCCAGATGTAGGCACAGTCCTACTCTGGATAATGGTGATAGCCAAATGAGAACCATGAGGAAGGCATTTTTGTGCTGCTGGTAATTACACATCATTTGGGGAGAGCATGTGAAGCAGCAAAAGCCATACTGCCATGCTGTGGGTTAGCTATCAGAGTTATACTACATTGTCTTGAATGTGTTGAAGACTGCTTATCCAGTTCCCAAATTTCTTGGTGAATACAGGGAAGGTTATGCTTCATGGATCTGATGGTCAGAAATTGACCATCCTGACCTGTAGCTGGCTTCCACTTGGATGAGGCCCAAGGATGCTTAAAGCTGCCCTTGACCATCACAGGCACATTTGGGAGTTCCCAAGAAACCTAAGAGAACTTGGGTTCCCACAGACACCCTGGGAATCCTAGGGAGTCTTTTCTTACAACATAATTGCTAGCTTGATTCTGATTCTGCTCAAACATGGATCCTGGATCCCTGTTTTGATCCCTGGATCCTACTTCCCTTCCTGGTTCTTCATTTCCTGCCCCAGCCTTTCACACTGGCTCAGTGCCACCCCTGCCCCCACCCCGGGGGTCTGGAGGAGGAGGATGCCCCTGTAGACTCCTGAAAAAGTTTTTCTCAATAAATGCTTCACCACATCCAAGCCAGGATGTATCTCCAGAGAAAAACGTCACTTTCCTGAACAGGGCCACTGTGTTCAAATCAGGCAAGGAAAGTTTTAAATAGCTTTAGTAAAGCCTGTTTACCAAGCCTCTGAACTCTCAGGCCATGAGAGGGAGCTTTTAAAATGCTCTTCATGTACAGGAAAGCCTTTTGTCTTCAAGAGTTCAACACAGGTCCCTGTCCCAGCCACACAGTCCTGCTTACCAGGGGGCTCCCATCCTTTGCCCTCCTGCTGTCCCCAAGTGAAGGATGCCAGCAGCAGGGGTGACGCAGCCAGCGTGTTTGCAGTGGTTCTTATCTGGTGTTTATACTCTCAGTGTACAGTGCATGGCCATGAGAGAGGCCTGCCCAGCTCAGCCTGCTATGGCTGGGGACACAAAATGTGCTGCCTGGCGTATTCAGAGGGGCAAATGAGTCACAGGGGTTTCAGTTTCTTTCCATCGCCCCTGCTGATATTTTCATTTCTTCTTCTTTTTTAATAAATCTTCAGGTTTAGAAAGACACTGCCTGTGTGATTGTGCACATTTTTTCAGGGGATGTTGGTTGTTAAACTGTTAGCCTTAATAAGTAGTTTTATCTCATGGTATTAAGACCAGTATTTCTGCCAAGCTTGTGGCAACAGACCTAAGAAGTCTGATCCCCACAGTTAAGTACACGAGTTTTTACAGCTCGGAGACAGGGGACAGGGTCAGGCACCCAGCTACCATGGCACCGTGCATTTCCACAGTCAGCTCTGCCGCTGTGGTATTTGTCATCAGGGGCTGATGTTCCACACAGTTGTTCTCTCCTGTGGCCTCCTTTCACATCTCTGTTACCCTGGGGTATTCCCCAGAGGTTAAAAAACCAATGTGATACAGTGAGGAGTAAGGCAGAGTACAAGATAGTAGAGTTTCTTAACTGTATCTCTAGATTTATCCAGTGTTCAGCATTGGAGAAGATGGCCTTATTAAAGATGTTTAACTTTTGAAGTTTCTCATTTGCAAAATAACCCTATCATGTTCTTACACTTTTCTACCTGTAAGCAGATATTTGAGGCCCAGATGGATGGTTTATTCTTCTCAAGCTTTTAGATGGAAATTATCTTGAGCCTTTTAAAATACATAGAAGTGGATTATAACATTTTGGTATGTGGTCTTGTTTTTGAATGACGAGTTGGAAAGTTTTTAAGTTTGTAATTTTCCTTACTGTGCAAATCTCCCTAGAGGAGATCACAGAATCACAGAATATTCTGAGTTGGAAGGGACCCACAAGGATCCTCAAGCCCAACTCTTAAGCAAATAGCTCATACTGGGATTGAATCCGCAACCTTGGCATTATTAATACCAACTTTAGGAGGAACTCTCAGGATTGTCTCCACCACAAGCTGTATCCTCTCTTTAACAGTATCTCGAAACATTTATCTACAAAGTTATCAAAGCTCAAATATCTGATCAGTTTCAATATAGACAGTCTGTGGTCAGGAACTCCAGCATCCATCCAATGCAACTTGCTTGTCCTTCCTTTGGGTCAATAATGGCTAATAAGGATGAGGGTAACACATCAAACTCCTTCAGCGTTACTATTGATGCTTTCTGACAAGCTGTTGACTGAAAGGAGGGACCCTGCAGGCACTTTCTATTAAGAAGAAAAAAAATAAACATTTTTTAAATGCAATCCCTTTCATTTGCAAAGCATGTGTAGTAGTCTGTTTCTTTTAGAACAGAAGAAATCTAATAGCAGTGACAGCATCTTGGAGCTGGGAACAAAGACATTATTTTTCAGCCGAAAGTCTGTACTAGGGTGGGGGATTTTTCCTGCTATGAAGACTTCTATGTTTGTCTGCATTTAGTAGCTAACGTTTTTTTTCTCTGCTGTGTCTGCATGTCTTTAGCATTTACACAAACGACCAGAGATAACAAAGGAGCCACTCGGCCTTTGTTGTGCGGCAAAATCTTTGTTGTTTGAGTGATCTGGTTCCAGAAGGGAGCCTAAGCCTTCCTGTGATAATGGGAAGTGGCTGTGTCCACCCCCAGCATTAGGTATCATCATAATAGCTCTGAAGGTCTAAGGACACAGACAAGGAATGGATTGTAAGTTTACTCTTTCATGTGACAAACCAATGCACTCAAAAACTATACGTAAGTTTTTGGGCAACTGAGCTTGTATTATATGTCTGAGACAGAAGCTGAAATTTTCATGGTACGGGTTGGGAACAGTCACTTTGAGATCAGTTTCTTTTTAATGAATAATTGTAATAGACTAAGGTAATGACACCCGTGGACCACAGAAGGTGTTAGTAAGGGAGAGGGGATACACAGCAACAGGTAGGAAGCACCTGAGGACTGAGAGGGATTAGCAGGTCAAGGATGTGTGGAACATTGCAGGATGACATGAAGCAAATGTCTCTGCTGATCTGCTGATTTTGAGAAGCCAGTAGAGATGAATACTATTTCCTAGGCTTATTTTTGGTAGCTCTTTCTGGAGAACTGGAAAGTAGAGAATGGGCTAGTTGTTTTATGGAAAATGTTCTCTCATGGGAAGCTGACTTAAAGACTGTCTTGGAGAGGTCATGCTGCTGGGCATTGGCCTTGGGCTTGCTTCCTCAGAGGCCACTGCACATCACAGCTAGAGTCTTCCTCCCTGAGATTCGACACTGGGGAAAGCAGGAATAACAAATCCAAAATACACTCATGTGAATTTTCTTGTGATTTTAATACTTTTCTCTTGTCATTTTGTCTTGCCTGACAAACTTGCCCAGCCATCCCCAAGTCATTTTGAGTATCTTTTCTGACAAGAGAAAACACACAACCAATTCCCTTCAGATGAGTTGATCTGCGAGAGGGCGAGTGTTGATTACCGAGGGTGTGGTGCATGCGCATGCTTATCAAAATCAGATTACTCGGGAAACTAATTACAACTTTTAACTGCTGTTGCAATCTCTTCCGTGGAAAAGAAGTTTTCATATGAATAGTTCTTGCATTAGAGGTGAAATCAGATCCCCGTCCCCGCACTTGCTGTGTTTGGAATGTTGCCAAAAAGCTCTTTTAAAAAGACATTCCTACTGGAATATGTCATGGACTATTCTTGCTCCCAGCTCAGATGGGGAACCGGAATGCAGACCTCCCAGTCGCACACAAGAATGGTGGCATTCGGGAGGCTCACGTTGCAAGCTAGAGAAAATAAGCATCAAGGCAAAGGCAATACCACATGAAAACGACAGAGAGAAATAAGCAAAAGCCATGTGCTGTGTGTAAGGGGCTCGGCAAATCCGCAGCCCCACAAACCTGCATTTCACACTGGCCAGAGCTTAGGTCAATTAGCTGGCATTTACACATACGTACTTACACTAAAAAGTTGTTTTGTTGCTTTTAAAGGCAGTATCTCCACAATAGAATGAGCTGCCTAAAGAGTAAAGTGAAAAGCAAGGGTGAGAGGGAAGCATCTGAGCTGAAAATGGTGAGAATCAGCTCACGGAAAACTCTGTAAGGCAGAGCACTAGATGCAGTCTTCTTCATTAGTCTTCTGGTTAGCCCTTAGAAGGGACTATCCTTCTGTAAGGAGAAATTACTGTAAATATATATATATTCTGAGCTAGAGATAGTTTCATTTTAGGTTCCTTGTTTCCCAGGTTTATTTTACACAAGCAGACCCCGCCCCCTCCCAGTAAACTTTTCCTACTTCCTTTGGTGTCATGTCAAATTAAACCTGGAATATCTTTTAGAGATCACGTGAAAATGGTTCTATTTTTGACGGGTAACTGTCAAGTAGGACAGGCTGTGACAATAAAAATGTTGATCTCTGGCTGCTGAAAGAGTAAAATGAAGTGAATGTCACTGATCTTTAATTTGCAAACTGAATTGCACCTCTTGAGAGAGGGGGAAAGCAGCAACACTTGTGTTGATGAGAAATTCTGCGTTTGAAAACACTCCTTATTAATGATTCAAAACATACAGTTCCTAGGAGCTGTAAACAAGTTCAGTATTCTGCACACTAATCCATAACCATTATCATGTGTAGAGAACAAGAAGTTACTCATAAACAGATGTTCCCTCTGCCAAATCCATTCATTTAATGCACATTTTACTTTCCAAGTCCTAGTTAGCAACTTTCTGTGGTGGGTGGATTACATGAAAGGAAGGAAAAGCAGCGATTAGTTCGCCTGCAAAGGAGCAATGGCTCCGTGACTGTTCTGTAGTCTTTTCCATCTTGCCTTGCAGGGGAAGAGTTGTTCATCTTGGACTTGCTGTCACTGCCATTGGGGACAAGCAGCTCTGTGTTTCCAGGCACTGTGAGGCAACAGGAGATGCCAAACTTGTTCTGTTACAAGAGAGCTGCGTCATTAAATGTGCTCTCTGCACTGACTGGGAATGAAGCCTGGCATTCACAAATGCTTATGCCCAGAGACAGCAATTATCTTGCCATAAGTTATAGGTGAGCTTTCAGGAAAAGATTTACCTGAAAGGGTGGAGGAACAATTACTGCTCAAATCATAAATAATTTCTAAGTTACTTCATGTTTCTCAAGGTCTAGTTCATCCAGGTGTTGAGTACCTCTAAGTACAGAGATCCACCATCTTTCAGGGCAACTTCTGCCCTTGGTTAAGTGTTCCAGTGAAATTTTTTTCCATATGTCCAGCTGGAATGTCTCTCTTTTTTCTGTGCACATCCAAGAAGCTGCAACTCAGTCTTTGCTGTAACTCCCTGTAAGGAAGGTGTATGCAGCATAAAGGCCTCCCCTCAGCCTTCTCCAGGTTAAACAAAAGGACTGTCATGAATTAAAATCCTGGCCAGGCTGTGCTGAGCTCTCCCAAGACTCCATCACTGGAATTACCTAAGGGGGACTTCTCAAGGATATTTAAAGAAAGGACAAGAGACAATGGGCACAAACTGAAATACAGGAAATTCCATTTAAATGTAAGAAAAAAATGCCTCACTGTGCAGGTGGTGGTCTAACACTGGAACAGTTTGCTAGAGAGGCTGTGAAGCTTCCATCGATACTCAAAACACAACTGAACACAGCCCTGAGCAACGTGGTGTGCCTGACCCTCCTTTGAGGAGGGGTGGGTTGATGAGGTGTCTTCCAGCCTCAGCTATTCTGTGATTCTGTGAACTGCTTAGTAAGAGTAAAGAAGCTACATGTTTAGGGCAGGTTATAGGATGATCCACATTTGGATCAATGCTTTATCAACATGAGAGGCAGAGACACAAATAAAAGACTGTTAAAAAAATAGCCATAGAACCCACAAAAAGATGCTATTCTGGAGTTGGTGTCGGGTGGCACACAGAACCTACTTCAGATGTTAATGGGAGAGCAGTTCTGTGACAGTAATCACATACAATTAAGTCAGTGTTGCAATGGGAGAGAACAACCCAAGCATATTCAGCAAATGGGTGTTCATTTTCAAGAGAGGTTTATCAAAACGAGATTTAAAAATGAAAGAAAAAGAAAAAAAGAAAACAGAAAGAAAGTCCTAAAAAGAGCAGTTCAAAAGCAAGAAGGGAAATGGACTGCCTGGACACTATTAAAAAATACTGTATTAAAATCCCAGGTAAAACCCACAATTTGAAAAGAAAACAGTGTGGTCCAAAAAGGCCATTTCACAGTTCAATAGGTACATTAAGGATACTCTCACAAGCAATACATTAATGTTTAAAAAATGGAAAGCTTACCTAAATTTGGAGAATAAGAAAGCCCATAAAATATGGCAAGTCAGTGAGGTCCATGGGGATGGTAACAAGTATGTAGAGAATCCAGACATATTTAGATTTTCAGGTAGCTTCTGACAATTTCACAACAAAGGCTATGAAGAGGCTAAGTCACCATGGACTGAATAAAAGGTCCTGTTGTGCTTTGAAAATGGAAAGGAAAGGTTAGGGCTCAACTGTGACTTCTTCAGGATGGAGAAGCAGCAGCAACAGAACCCCTAGGAGTCACTCTGGTATTATTCAAGATATTCATCAGCAGCCTGGAATAAGGATGTGTGGCTGGGATGCCCAAGTTTGCAGTCAATGGCAAGCTCATTTGTCTGGTGAAATGCTGAGCCACAGGTGAAGAGCTCCAGGAGAACAAAGCCAAGGAAGAGGGCAGAAGGGTGACCCATGAGCTCCAGTGTTCACAAAGCAGGATGATATCTTGGGTAGTATAATCTATAGAATAATCAAAATCATGTTTACTTGCTTCTGAACTCACTCCTGGTAGCCATCCCTCAAGAAAATGGTCTTGGAGTCACCATGGACTATTCCCCTAAAAATTCAGCTCGGTGTGCCATGGTAGCCAGAAAGCCAGGAAAATGGTGAGCATCCTCAGGGGGGCTATTCCAGCTTGGTGCACCCACACCTGCAGCAGTGTGTGTGGTTCTGGTGTCTGCACCAGAAGAAGGATGCAGTGGGTTTGAGAAAGGAAACCAAAAGGGCCAAGGGGAACAGCTTTCTTAAGAGGAAAGACTGGAAAGCCGGGATTGTTCACATCAGAGGGGAGATGGCTGGGGCATGATCAAGACCTTTTAAGAAACTTGTCTTTAATAGAGGTGAGTGCTAAATCTGGTCACCTGGCAGTGAATGAGTAACTTGCTGAAAACCATTTGTTTCCAGGAGATCAAATGTTTTGTCAATGCTGTGAGTAGTCCCGCAAAGGAACTTGTCCCAGGCACCAGGATTGTTCCTCTGATCTTCTCACACCCTGTGCCCAGGAGGCTCTGCAGATGGCTGTGTAATGTCCTGTGCTCTGCAGGAAGGCAAATTTTTGCTCTGTCACTCTTGAGCCAAGGGCTGATCCAAGCCGTGGGTGTGCAGTGCTGCTGCAGCTTTTACTTGAGAAGAAGCAGAGGTCCTGGGATCAGCAGGGCTGAATCATTTCCATTAGAGCCAGGCATTTGCTCCATTCTTCTGGCCAACTTGTTTTGAGTGTCTTTTTCCATTATGTGGTTTGCAGTTGTGTCCCGAAAGAAAAAGAAATTATATATGTGCCCTTTATGCTCTTTATAGTACATTTAAAAAGGGGGGGGACCCCTTTGTTTTGATTTTGCTTCCAAACAGAATTTTTAAATTGTGTTTGGAGTTTTTTTGCCTTATTTTGTTTCACTGGTTAATGTCATAATTCCTCTTTCCTGTTTTTGCTGTAGGACTTCTTAGATGGTTCACAGATGTCCACTGAAAATGAAAAGGTAGCATGCTGAATCCTGAACACAAATAATCTTCATTTGTAACTTGAGCTGTTATTGCCCACAAAAGAAGACAGAAAAGATATTCCACTTGATCTCGCTGCTTTGGTTTCTCTTTTCCCTGGAATTTTTAAAAACTGCCTCCCAAGACTTGCGCAAGCCCCAAAATAGTTTTTTTTTACAATAATATCACAGCTCAGTTGGCAACCTTCCCCAAAACAAATCTTTCCTCATCCCATAGTTCCTCCAGGCCTTTGCTAAATGCAGTGGAACTTTCTAATCGACAAAGCTGTCTTTTTCTTCTTTTCCTTCATCTCTTCCCACTTCAAGCAGCTTGTTGTCCTGTTCAAGTATCTATTTATGCTGTTTACTGCAAGAAGCTGGGTTGATCTGTAGGTATATTTCTCTGGTTCTCCCTCTTAATTGGTTTTTCTCAGGACCCCCTTTGTATCTGTTTTTCCACTCAAACCTGTACTTGAGCTCCTAGATGTGACCTTCTCTCAACTCTCCAGGTCTAAACAGAGGAGTTTCTGCCTCATCTGCTTCACGTACTGAACATCCTTGGAGACAGACCTTTCCTAATTTTGCATTTTTCTCTTTCAGACAGGACATCCTCTTCTTAGAGGAAAGCCATGATTCTCGAGGCCAACAGTGACAGCCCTATGCCATCTGGCCCTGTAAAACACTATTGCCAGCTATTTCTGGTGGTAAAAAATACTTGGCTGGAATGTGAACTATTCACTGGAGATGGTGGCAGACATCCCCACGCCTGCTGTCCCAACGAGCGTTAGAGCTGACCGTGTTCCTGCAGAGGAGCTGCATGACAATTCAGCAGAGAAAAGTGACTGAGCATCAAGTGTACCGAGCATCTCTGGAAATCCTATCATGTTGTTTTCATTAGTTTCTGCTCTTGCTAAGCTGGGATTGACTGAATGCTCAGAGGGAGTTCAAAATGAGAACAGCTGAATCACAGCAGACTCATTGGAATGATTGAAGGCAACTGCAAGCAGAAATCTGCATGAGTCATCCTACAGAAAGAGGCCAGAGAAAAGGGTGGGTGTGCTTTGTATTAAAGTACATAGCTCTTCGGGGAACATGAACATCTCAGAAGCTTCTGCTTTCTTATTCTGGTGTAAATCCAAAGGAGAGTTACTCCTTTCTATTAATTGCTCTAGATATGGATGGGTTCTGCCTGGAAAAAGAGGTACAGCCCAAGCACTCACACCCATTCTGTCCTTAGATCTGCCTGATTTTCACCTGCTGCAGATCCATGGAAGTGAGATGGCATCCCTCAAGAACAAAGGTCCAGGGCTGAGCAGGGACAAAACTGTACCCAGAGACACTACAGGACCATTGCCTTAGCTTCTTCCACTGTGGTGCTCCAAAACTGTAAAGAAAAGGAACTGTTCATCTTGCACAGAGGCCGAGAGCACAGTGCCTCCCGTAGTAGGGCCATGCCTTGCCCTCACGTTCCCCCATGCACAGCCTTCCTTCCACACCCTGTCTGACCAGTTGTGGTTCACCCTTCCACACCTCCCACGCTGGCCAGTGCTGACAGGAAACGGGCTTAACAAGAGCTATTTGACTTGATAGGTGGATGCATGGATTTTTTTGGGTTTTGGTTTTTTTTTGGATTGAGGGATTGGCAATACCACAAAGGGTGTTGGTCTGAATCCCACACAGCAGTGTCTCAGCACCCTCACATTTTAACAGTAGCCCCATAGACTTGGTAAAACTGTGTTGTCCAGTTCACAGTAAACATCTGCCTGGTAGATACAGCCACCACCAAGCCTTTGCTTTCCCTGAAGGAAAATAGTTGCCCCATCATCTATATATCCCATGGTTGTTTCTAGAAGGGTGTGTGGTACCCTGCTATCCTCAAACCAAATAGCCCCTGCTCATCTTTGGTGAAGGTTGCTGTGCTGGTGAGACTGCTTCGAAATGTCCTTCTGTTGGAAACAGCTGGGTGAGACCACCCAGTTTAAATCATCTGTCAGCTTGATAACTGGGGTCCTTTTGACCCCTAAAGATACAGGATAGCCCAAGTGAATACCTGCCCTAGCAGTCTGCCAGGGCATTGGTGCTGAGCAGCTGAGTGCTCACTCACATGCTCCCTGCTGCTGAGCACTGGGCAGCGTGTTTGAGGGACTCCTTCCCAGTGACTCCAAGGGCTTCCTCTGGCCACACTCCTGCTGAATTTTCCACTCAGGGCACTGTTACTTACAAGGTGTCATGCATCCACAACATGGTCCAAGCAAGGATCTCAAAGCTCTGTATAGATGGAAATGAGCACCACGGCAGCAGTGACCTTCCCAGCCTCAGCTTGGAGCCAGAGCTGCTCCCATGGCTCACCTCCTCTCTGCCTGGCTTTGTCTTCCTGGGTTTGTTGCTTTTGCTGCTTGCTCTTTGTCAGAGGAGGAATGCTGGCGTGACCATAAACTCTGTGTTCCCCTGTGGTGAGGCACCTCCACATTCAGCAGAACTAAGTTAGGCTAATGTTTACGAGAAATATTCCATTTCCAGTGTGTGAAACCATCCTCTTGACAACAACTTTCTGTGGCTAAGCATTAAAATGTTTATTCAGGCTGGACCAAGGCCGATTTCAAGTCAAAATGCCATAGTCAGACATTCCTACATCCTACAAGAGCGTTCCCTGAAGCTGACTGTGAAGGGCTGTTGCTGTCGGGGGGAAGGAAAGATTCTCTCTGCTCATGCATCATCCTCTTGTTTCTGAAAGGTGCTGCAGTCACAGTCAGTGATGGCTCACTATCTAAGAAGCTTTGCTACTCTGCATGTGAACAAGTGCCCAGCACTTTCAGGAAACTGTGAGCTGGGCAGTTCCCCTTTTAATGACCTGATGTCCAATGCAACTATATGTGGGAAAATATCAACTGCCTTCATCTAAGTATGAGATTTACCTGCATGTTCCCACCAATTTTCAACAGAAGAAAATTATATGTTGAAAGTTTTCTTCAGTTCTAGTTTCTCGGTATCTTAATGTGAAAATTTAGTGTCTAATGGCATATGAGTTGTTTTTTTCAGGTTTTGGAGTATTTTTTTTGGTTTTTTAACCACATTATTAGATGTCTCCCTGAAAGTTTATCCTTATGATCTTATGATATGGATAATCTTTGGGGTATTATGGCATATATCTTCCCAGATGAGTCCAGGAAATGTAATCAGGTGAACAAACAGAAGTATAATTACATATTCCTGCAGCATGTAAGTAGTTTAATAAGTATGTAAAAATACAAGGCTTGCATTGATGAATGTGATTCTCTGCAGAGAGACACTGCAGCAACAAATGAAGTGACAGGCGTGTGTGTATGTCTACCTGCATATATTGTGCCCCCCTGTTCCAGAGTGTGGTATTACTAACTTGAAAAACTGAAAAACAAGAAGAAATGATCACACTTCCTCAAAAATGATGAGATTTTAAAAAGTCAATATACAGTAAATTCTCTGTCTTCTGGTCTTCAGTCTTCAGGTTCTTCTCTGGGAGATACTTTCAAGCTTAAAAAAAAGAAAAAAAGCATTGTTGAGATTCCTATATAATCAAAACAGGCCTTGAAAAGACACTATTTGACATGAGCCACACACTGAAGCTGTGAGAGCTGGCAGCAGTGACAGTATTACAATTAAGAATAACATTTTTTCCAGATAGGATAAACACCATTTGTCACTTCACAAGCTTTGGGATGTGAAAATGGAACTACAACTATTTCCTTTTCTCCTCCAGATGTAGATGATGTCGGTTCATTGTCTGACACTGCAAGTATTAGTAGACATCATTAACGAAATTTAAAGCCTCCTCTCTTTCAGCTCCTCTCCTCATTCCCCAGTTTTGACAGTTTTTGTGAGCACTGATATCCAAGTGCTTTATTATTGATTGGCTGTATCACTTCATACTCAAAATGTGCTATACTGGAAAAGGAAGGCCCAAAAAGGATGACAAAGAAGTGTGGGAATATGTGAAGTTGGAAAAATCTGGTATTAGTTATGGCAGCACATTTCAGAATTGCAGGTCTAGGGCCTGTATGACAGAAGTAAATTTGCAGCTAAATTGGATGCCTGGGTAACTTTTGTTATGACAGTTGCACCCTGTACAGAAATGTCAATAAAGCTGTTAGCTATTCATTCCATATGTCAGCAAACAGGAGAGGGATGTGTGACCGCATCCATGGGTGCAGATGGGAATGCTCAGGGCAGCTCTGCAGAGCAGAGGAAGCCTAGAGAGGATCCCAGCCAGCATTTTCATATACTCAAAATGCAATATTCTGGTGCACATAATCCAGGAAATCTCTGTGAGTGCTGGATGTATCACAGCTTTGAACACCTCTGAAAACCCTTCAGTCAAAAGAAGCATGCCACTAAGTGCAGCACAACTGCAGATGCTGGATGAATCATTGTTTTTCTCAGCAAAGTTATAAAGAGATCTTTAATGACCACAGATAAATAGCACCCAGGTAATGCCTCTTGATGCTGAGATGGCATAACAAGGCATCCCCTAAGGGACACAGAGGAAAATCAGCCAAAAAATGGCCAGCAGCACTCTGAAATCTCTCTCTTGCTCTCCTGTGCCTGGCTCTGAGCCACAGAGGGACCTCCCTGGGGGATTTTACCTCCCTGAGTGACTGTCAGAACTCTGCTTTCTGGCATGCTCTGCTCCTGCCTGAGCTTTAGGCACTGACAAGTCATAATCTTTCTAACTGTTTTTCTTCTATTGTTTCAAAATCTGATTTTTTTTTTTCCCCCAGACAGTGCCTCCCAAAGTCATGAGAGGCAGCCTGGATGTGGATGGCCAGGCTGGAAGCCTCTCCCCCTCTCAAAGCTAAAGAAAATGCACATTTCTTTGCAATCTCATCACAAGGGACACACAGGTTCTCACCCTGGAAAACGGTGGTGCCCATGTTTGTGGAGAGAAGCGCTGCTGGGCTGCCTTCCCTCTGCCCTCCATCATGGAGACTGTCCTTCCTGGGTCCCGAGGTGATGCCTGTGTCAGCCTGCACTCCGTGCTCCAGTGGAGAACAGCACAGTGTGAGTACCAGCTACTCAGTCCACCCAAAGGAAGGTTAACTTCAAGGAAGACACTGTATTTAGTTACAGTTCTTGAGAGAACATCACCCTACAGCTACCACTAGGAACAAAGCAATGACTGAGTGGGGAACAAAAATCATATGCCACATACAAGAAGATGAGATGAAAACTTGTTAGAAACTGCAAAGTGGCAAAACCTGAAAAACTGAAGTAAGTGCTGAACAGCCTCAGCTTAATTCTGTCCATTGCAATAGTCTTTCCCCACATCATTGCACATGAGACCTTCACCAAAATCCCAGCACACCATGATGGGCCACAAATTACAGAAGTGCTGTGTCCAAACTTCACCCCGTGGTTCAAGGTCTGGTTCCCTGCCACACAGGCAGCCCCAGAGTCGCCCTCTGCTCCCACATGAGACGCAGTGTCCTGAGGTAAGGACCTCTGCTTTGTCCCCCATATGGCATCCCAGTTCTGGGGAGAATGAGGACCAGCCAGAAGGATGGGCCTTTCATCCTCCTCTGTTCCTAAAATACCTTATTTATAACCTTAAACAGCCTGGGAACTTGGCATCTCTGCTGTTTTTGTTCCTCTGACATCTGCTCTGGTTGCCTGCAGTTTCCAGCCTGGGAAGGATGGAAATTTCGTGACAGTCCCCCTCCATTTAAGCACATGCCTATCTTGGGGTTGAGTCATTCCTGGTGAGATGATTTGCAAAGCAAAGCCTTCCTGACCTGATCTCACTGTGCTGTGGCCATGCTGCCTGTTCTCCCTAGGCTGTGAAAAGAACATTCACATGCATAAGCTGGTCCACGATGCACAAGCTCAGAATCATCAGAAAAAGCGTTTGACCTTCATGTGTCAAATGTGCTAGAAATGGATCAGCATGTGGCTGAGAGAGGCACCTGTGCCTTTTGCACAGGAGAAAAAAGGAACATTGCAAGCCTTTTGATGTGTCTCAGTGAGCAAGCAGCGACATCAACAAAGACAGCAAAAGATTTAGAAAAGCGTACTTGTAATAGCTGAACACAAAACTGTCCAAAAGTGACAATTTTGATAGCTTCGGAGACAATTTGCTTTGTGTTGTGCCTGATTTGCTGTCATTTCGCATAACATAAGAACTTGAAAATAAGATACAGTCAAAATGTTCTGGAGAGGTAATGGCTGCTTCATTTCCCCAGGGCTAACATCCTACCTCAAGTGAACTTTCCCCATTCTACAGTCAGAGGAGGGAGGTATCCATAGGCCTCAGGATAGGGACAGTTTAGGCTGCGTTATTGAAGGGCTCCTCGGAGTGAGGGAAGAGACATGGAGATGGGAACAGTCCTCCCCTTTTACCTGAAACCTTTCTGCTTGCCCTCCTACAGTGAAAAATCTTCACCTCCCATTGGCTTTGCTATGACCCTGGTCCAGGGAGACCTCAGGTGTTTAACCAACAAAATCAAGCAAAGCAGAAACTGAAGTGAAGGTCTGTGACTAATTAAGATGTTATCTTGTGAGCACATTCAGATGGAAGTTCCTGGGAAGAGAATACAAAAATCCTAAGTAGCTGTAAAGCGGTTCTTTTCACCAACCTTAAAGCAGAGTACCACATAATAACTCACAGCTGTGCATATTTGATCCCCATCTATCATAAGCTCATGCATTATTTACATCCTTATTACTGGCAGTGGTGTTGGGCAGAAATTATGGGAATATCTGTTGCACCTGAGGGGGGACAAGCATTTTACATAGATCACACTTGTTGCTGAGCATGGCCCAGAAAGGCAGGGGTGGAGGAGGTGGGAAAGCAATTGACCTTGAAGAAACTGGAACCCTTTAGAAATCAAATAAAAGGGAAGAGGAAACATGTTTCTGAGTGTGAGCAGGCACTCAATGGATGGGAGAAAGAAAGAAAACTTGCTCACTTTGCTTCTATCCAGAGCTGCAGCAAAGAGCACTTGAAGTGAGGAGAGGCACAAGTGGAAAGAATTAGCAACACATGAAGCAACAGTGTACTCTCAGAGGGTGAGCCGAAGTCCTTGTTAGTAGTGTTCTTTGACTGACACTTGATGGCCTATGGAAAAGGTAAGGGCTCAGGCAGGTTTCTCAGCCACTAACCCAGCCAGGGAGCTGTTTCCTGGCTCAGAGATGTCTAAGAGGCACAAAGGGCCTTGGTGTACCCCTAACAGAGGTGGTGAGGCACACCACACCCTATGGTGATCAGGCAGCCTCCTGCCATCAGGAGTTCTGGGAGCGCTGTCACGTAGCCTGGTTGTGGAGGAGGGTGGTGACAGCCTATGGGGAAATGGATGGACACCACCAATTACACTTCTGCAGAGCACTCCACGGCTGATGACAGCTGAAATCTTTGCCTCCTTTCCACTGAGGTCAAGAACAAAGCCATGAAAAGCTGTGTTTCCTGTATCTGAAAACCATTTTGGCTCTTTTAGTGCTGTCCCTTGGGCACCCTGGAACAGATTACTTCTGCTGTCTTTAAACAACCACTCCAAAGTCATTGCTGGACAGCAGGGACAACCTTCCCAGACAGGCTGCTGAGCAAAATGGTTTGGCTCTACTAGTGCCTCATGGTTATCAACAGAAGTATATTCCAAGACCACATCCAGCTGCAGCCAGAAACAGGCAGGAAGCTAGCACACAACATCCGACATACCATCTGCTCCAAAAACCGGAATCCAATCCCAAAGCAGCAGCCCTTCAGTCTATAACGTGACTAAATCCAGGTCAGCTATAGCCAGACTCTCCATTTGAATGAGCAGATCTCCAAGTCCTACTCCTCTGATGTACACAGTAGCACCAGGCTGGATCATTGGACACAAGATGAAATTAGCCTTTTTCCTGCCCTGAACCCCAAGTCAGAGCCAACTTTTTAATTGTCTGATCCATCTGGGTCATAAAACAGAAGCACTGCATTGCAAAAGCTCTCTGCTGGCCTGGCTGCAGAGGAGGAACGTGAGGAAGGAGTCAGCAGGACAGGGCTCATGTCAGGTCAAGTTCCTGTATACATGGAAGGTTAAAACTCAAGCATGCTACCAGCTGTAGCTGCCCAAGGCAGCCAAGGCTCAAGGACAAACAAAACCTCTGTGGATGAAGGTCACAGGGGAAAAAAAAGGACCAGAGCTGTATGAAAGGACACGGCCCATTTGGAGGATTGCTGATCAGTGGCCCCCAGGGGAGACGTAGATGCCAATGTGTGTAATTGCCAAGAGGTTTAAAGGGAAAACCCACAGCACAGCATGACTCTTGATGTTGTCCAGATCAAAGCAGCTTTGTGGTTTAGCAAACGTATCATCAGAGGGAGGGGAAAAAAATTGATGAGAGCCTCTTCCAGGAAAGTCTAGTAGCAGGTAAGGGATAACCTGCTTGGTACAGACACCTTACATGAGATTTGTGTAATGCTCACAGACATCCTGGAAAACTGCCATTGGACTTGAGAGAAAAGGGCACAGCGTGCCCCAGACCACAGACAAGCCCCTGTGCATGGGCTAAGTTTATAGGCTACACCACAATGCAGCCTGTTCAGCCTGCTTTCCCCCTTCCAGGACACCTGTATAACTTTGCCTGGTCTTGCTTCTTCTCTAGGGTCTCATGGTGATTTAGGAAAATGTAAGGAGACATAGCCTCAGCTTTCCAGAAGCTTCCCTTGCACAGGACAGCTACAGAGAAACTTCTTATATTCCATCCCTCCCTCCCCACGTTCTTCTGTGCAGGGGTGAAGTACAGATGCACCTCAGTATTTGCTGCTTGGAGACAATCCTGCACTTGGGACCTTTATCTGACTCACCTGCTTTGCCCTGGCTGAGGTAAGCGGTAGGACAAGCCTGGTGTGGGGGAATATGTTTGTTAGCACATTCCATCCCTGCAGTTGTCCACGATGCCTAACGCGACTCAGGAAGGCAGACACAAAGCTGGGCAGCTCAGGCCTCCTCTGTAATTGCTTCCTGTGCAACAGGCTGCAGTCACACCAGAGCTGCAGACATTGAGGGTATTGCCCCAGCAGGAAGGCAAGCAGGAGGCGAGACCTCCCTGACACGAATTGAGTTCAGATCGTCCCAGGAACCACATGTGCAGGGAGAATCACAATTCATGGGCTGAGTTCCGAAGGCCTTGCTCAGTGTTTTTTTCTGGGACTGAAAAGTGTTTGAGAAAGGTACGCAGAAGCCTTACCTAGCTAAACACTTTGAGACCAGGTGTCCTGCTTTCCCTCAGCAGGTATCTGGCACCACAAAAGCCTCTCTTGATTTACAAAGCACAGAAAAGGGACTCTGTCCTGAGGAACTGACAGTATAGGAGATGCCAATACGAGGACAGGCAGTCACTTAGTCTTGTAGTGGATTAGTCTTAATTAACCTTTAGGTCTTTCAGATTTTGCAGTATTTGAAACAAAAATAATTGGAGTGTGTTGTGAATTTCTTTAGAAACCCAAGGTAGCAGACCACTCTTACATGTTTACTGGTGAGACTTGAGAAGCAATGACTGGGCAGCTTCCGAGGAGTTCATGCTCTGGAGTTCATAACATGATGGCAGGCACTGACCGGGAGTGCATTGCTCAGCCCTGCCAGGGAGATGGAGAGAGAGCTGGGAAAGAACAGGCATCTGATCCCTTGCATTAAAACAGGTGATTAAGCACTAAGCAGTGTAGTACTGTGGATGTTGTGGTAATGCCTGCTGAAGCTGGTGAAGGCAAGGGGTCCTGTGGCATTTGGTGCAGACACTTAGCCTATAATAAGCTCCCCTGTTGTTTCTTACAGGACATGGCAAAAGATCACAAGGAAAGATGTCTCTCCTGTTCAGTATTTACCATTAGGGCTGAGGCTCTTTCAAGGACTCCTTGTCCTCCCATCCCTGACAGACTGGGGTCAAATGAGAATACAAATCTCACTAAGAGGGTTGTCAAAATATGCCAATTGAATGTCAGATACAATGAATAAGGAAGATAATAGTGATGTGACAGTTCATGGGGAGGAGACTGCTGTATGGAGAGTATGTTAAAGGAAGCAGCAGAGCCAAAGTAAAATGAAGACGTTTACACTGCACTGCAAAAGTAAAGTTTGAGTGCTAGTGCAGGAAACTTTACTATGAGCACACTATATGATGCTAGTCACTATGGGAGACTTCAGAACATCTGCACCCTCTTATGACATCCAAATGGGTTTGGGATAACTTCCAGAGACACTGTGATTTCACTGCATTAATGTGTTGCATTGCATTCCCTGGTACACTGATTTTCAGCCTGGACACCTCTCTAGCTGAACTGTCTCTGGGGGCAGTGTGATGTGTCCTTAAAGAAATTAGTTCTTTAACTGTGCAGCAGACCAGGAATACAGCAAGGAAAGGAAATCCCCATACATATACCATTAGCAGGTCACCAGCAGCCACAGCGTCCCTTTATTAGCATCAGCTGCTGTGGCATCCATGCTCCAGGTGACCCAGGAATGGCTGTACAGCTCCTGCCACTCAGATTATGGTTGCTTCCAGCCCTACACGTTTGCACAAGAAAAGGCTGGAGGCTAAGGTGGAGGAAAATGGGAAAGGCTGGGCAGAGTACTGCACTGCTTTAGCAGTGAGAGTCAGTGAAAGCCAGGACAGGTTTTACAATGCCCCCTCAGCCACCCCAAAGCACCTCTCAGCAGAACCAAGAGGTGATGTAGTAGGGATGAAGAGCACATCTCCTGTACCTTGGAAGAAAGCAAGGCACAGGGAAGAGCTCTTGCTTTCCTGGCTCATGGAGTTTTGCTTACACTGTTATCTGAGGCAGTGACCCCACATGAAGCTTCAGGCACAGGCCACTTCACCCCAGTCTCAGCCTCATTTATTGCCTGGTGTTCCAGTTTGTTACTGCGGAAAAGTTGGAGAGGGCAGACCCTGACAGCTCAGCCTGGCACAGCCTTGGGCCCTGTGGATACTGTGGCCATCCACAGGTACACCCTGTCCCAGGGCACTCACCTGGCATGCTCTGCCTTTCCCTTCCCAGCTACACCAATGCCCTCCTTGTCCCCAGCACACCTGTGGGTCTCCACTGAGCCAGAGTTCTCACCCTGGCTGAGCTGGGGGAAAAGCAGCAGAGAAAGCAAATGCTCTGAACCCATGGGAGAGTTTCTGGGTCAGCAGGTGGTGAGAAATTGTATTGTGCATCCCTTGTTTTCTCTTTTTATTATAATTATTATAATTTAACCTTACTACTTTATTTTTAATTGTTAAACTGTTCTTATCTAAACATAAAAGTGGTACTTTCATTCTCCTCCCCATTCCGCTGGGGTTGTGGGGGGGAGGGAGGTGTTGAGGAAGCAGCTGCAAGGTGCTTAATTTCCAGCTGGGCTTAAACCACGACAGTCCTTTTTGGCTTTTTATACATGGTTTCTGTGTAAACTGTCAGTGTACCAGCTAGTACTGACACACAGCCCTGAAACACACACACGCAGCTGTAACCTACACACAGTAAAAACTCCAGACAAGACTAAGCTGATGGTGGGGTCATGGCAAGGGAGCAGGTTTCTGGCCACCAACAGCAGAAATTTGGGTTAATCTTTTATATCAATAAATCTTCCATTTAAATTTAAAACTCTTCTCTCATCTTTCTGCCTTCATACTCTACATCAGACATGGTTTACCTACTGCTGACTTACTGCCAGTGAATCAGATGAAATAACCATTTTTCTTCCACTGTCAGAAAGCCCTGTTCTGGGGTAACTGCATGTGTGGAATTTTCCAGGCGGTTGTGATAAGCAGCCCATGTGAACAGAAAAATAAACAGAATGGCTTTTAGATCCTACTCAAATTGCCCTGGATTGTTTCCGCAACACCTGTACAGGCCCTGCACCAAACCCTCTGGCTGCCCCCAAGTGAAACAGGGCATTTGATGCTATCAAGACAACCAGATGCCGAGCAGAGAATTTAGAAAGTGTCAGCAAACAATACTGGAGTTGTTGGGATATTTAAAAGTGTCTCGAGCAGCTGTAGCCAGCTAAAGTACATAAGAGGGAATAGCAATTAATTCACAGCAGTCCACATCATTGATCTAACACACACAAACAGGAAAAGCAGATGACTAATGTCATGCTCCTGGCTTATTCCTGAAACCCAGGTAACAGATCTCCAGCTCCCTACCAGGTATAGTAGAAAAAAACTGTGCAGTGAAGTACTGCTCCAATAGGAGGGGTTGTTTTCTCTTATCCATAGACAAGTGAAATTAAGTACTTTACATCCATGGAAGTATAGAAATAAAAGTCCAGTTTCAAGTCAGTTTCTTCCCTCCTTTTCTTGAATATATTTTAATTTTCATAATTAGCCAAACTATCTCTAATTGGTAGTATGTTATGTAAGCCCCTCTTACCTGAAATCAGATTTTCAGAGACTCCTTGGTCCACTCCCACTCTTCTTAAAGCCGACAGGAGTTTTGTTGATGGTCAAGAGAACTAGCTCCAGTGAAGATCACAAGAACCTGTGTACAGGCATCACAAAGGTGCCTCCAACACATCTGCTTTAGCAAAAGACATGAAAGGGTGTATATAGAGGTCAGTCTCATGTCTGGGCTCAGCAGGGGTGCTATGCTTGCTGTATGAACCTAATCCCATCAGATGATGTGTTGGACAGTGATATATATACCTGAGCCAGAGAAAAAGTGCTAGAAGGGACTCCTGGGATCATCAAGCTGAGCCCCTGCCTGACACAAACACTGCTTCTTAATTCGTGGTATGAGTTTTCAGACAGGACAAGAGGGGATATACTCATGTTCCCCTTGCCTCCCAGCCCTGTGACACCACGTATCACAGTGGCCAGGCTGTTCAGCTCCACTGTGTGTGTATGTGAGCTTGTTTCTCACTGTGCATCCCCTTGTCAGAGCCCCTGAATTTATCATGCGTCCCCGAAAAGCCTTTCAGTGTCCTGGCAGTCTTGTTCCTCAGCCTTAAGCATTAGCTACGTAAGGGAGGATGGCCATATACCTCATTCCTGCTGCAACCAGGCCTGTTGTTCTTGGCCTGCCCCTGACCCCTTGCAAAATCCTCAGTTGCCAGTTTCCTACAGCAGACTCCACACTTCACAACCTTTCACAGCCTGCCCCATGCTAAGAACTCCTCTAATCTTCCTCATCTCCTCTTGCCATACATCCCAGCCTCTCAGTCCTTCCTATCCCTGGCAGCTCACACAGTCACCCTGCGTGCTCCTTCCCCAGCAATCTTCTGCCTTCCCTGTCGGCTGGTGAGCATTTGGCTGCAGCACCAGCTCCACGGCCCACAGGTGATCCAAAGGGGTGAGACAAGAGCAAGCACTATGGCACTGATACCCATGCCTCCCCCTCTTTCCTTGTACTGTCATGTGGCACTAAAAGGTGCTGGAAAGGTGCAGGTGTGGGACATCATCCGAATACAGCTCACATCTCCTCTATGATTTACAAGTAGGAAAACTTACAGAGTGGTTGTGTGTAAACAGCCATAGTGATTTCCTTCAGCTGGTACCTCAGGTGGTCCTTAAAGGCTGGAGCTGAGGCAGCTTGGGGAATGCTCTGTGCATGGGCATGAATTCAAAGGTCACAAGAAATGTAGAGGCTCTTGCAGTCACACACAAGGCTGGCTGTGCCAGGTGACCCAGGTACGCCTTGTAGAGAGAAAACAGCAGAGCCAAATAGCCCATGGAAAAATAATCAGCCCAAAGGCTTGAAAGGAGACAAATTTCTTACAAACTACACTTTTCTTGCAATACTAATTGTGCTCGAGAAATCCACCTCTTCCTTTAGAAAAATTCACCTGGCTTGCTCCTTCTCTTGAGAAATGTTTCCGAGCCCAAAGTGACTGCAAACAGATGCGAGTATGTCAGAGGCTGTGAAAAGCTGGAGAATCTTTAGGGGAAATGGCAGCCCTAAAGAAATACACCCAAGATAGACTTTAAAACTTAAAGAAAATAACTCTGAACTGGACACCAGTCAAGGGGAATGACCTTCATCACACATCCAGACAGCTCACCCATTCCCCAGCTCACAGTGCCCCTGTTGCCTTCCCAAGGGCCAGCACCTCCGATTCTCCCTGCCTGACTGCCAGAACCTCCACATTTTTGCTTTAGCATTCTATAGTGCAATGACAATGTAATATTTAAGAGGAGTATGAAATTAAATGTGGTCTCAAACTAGGTCTCCTCATGAGCGGTGCACAAGGTGCATTATTCATTTTCATATTTAATTCATTCCAAAACTCCATTTGTGGAGCCTGTGACGTTTGCTGACCCGAAGCAGCACAGAATCAATGTTTCTCATCACAGAATGTATGGGGACCCACATCACAGGATGGAGAGAGCTTGGAGAGCTCTCTTCTTCTTCTTGGGTGTCTTGAACGTAACTACAGAGGCTTATGCCTGGATTCACATGGCTCACTAGCCTGGGGCTGTGAACTGCAGTTAAAGGTGGTTTCGTGCTCTCTGGGCTCATTTTTCAGAAGCACTGAGCATCAAACTCAGGAGCTGAGCCTTGAAATGATAAGTATTATTTGGTGATGGATACTGTGGAAAATTAGGTATATCTCAAATCATATCCCCCAAGTTTTTTAATTTTTCACCTTTATCTCAGTTTTACCAAATCAAAATGACCTTACTTTAGTCTAGCTCAGCTTGCCATCAGAGATGGACATCACTCCCACTGAAGAGTGGAAACAACCGTTACTTTTCAGTAGCAGTGTTTGAACTGCATGCGGCAAATGGGATGTGAATTCACATGTGGAACAGTCAGGGGTTCCTCATTGCTCAATAAGTTAGAACTGTACATTTCAAACACTGAATGAGGCAATGAAAAAGGAAAAAGCAAAATATATGATCAGGTAATTATTAGTATGCAAAGGGGACTGAATCAAAATGGCAAAGGACTCCCTGGTCCTAGTCTTTCCTATCTGGCTGCTTGACTTTGCAGCCCTAGTGGTCTTTGAACACAGATTTTGGATTATAAATTAATATTTGTGTGTGATTCTCTAATTTATATTACAGGAATACACTCATTTCCTCCTTAAGACAAGATGGACCAGTACAGGCATACTATCTGAACCACCAAGCTTACAATTTAAGGAGACTAGTATACAAGGAGGGGAATAAAGGAGAAATAAAAGGACCTTAAACACATATGGTTGTGTGTGTATATACATACACACACACACACACACACACATAACACATGCACAAGACTGCATCTCTATGTTACATATGCACTGATTTGAATACTCAGCATTTTTAATATATGTACATGCATAGAGTATCTGTGGAACTACATGTATATGTATGTCTGGAGTATTTAAGGAAGCACTGCCTTGCCCAGCTGCCTCACAGCCTGGCTAACACACAGGGGCCAGTTTTCCTGCTGGTGTCAGAGCACCAGCAAGCTGTGAGGGGCATAGCAATGACAAGGCCTTCCACGTTTCTTCAGGGACATGCTCCACGCATAAGTGAAATGCAGTGACACTGCAAAAATATATGTGAAAGGAATGGGAAATTTTTTGAAAGCTTCTAGGAAATTGCCTTTCTAATTTGGTTTGGCTGAAAGAAGCATTTTAATCAGAAATTATTTTTCAATTTCTTCTGTTTACTTGTCTTTTTGTAGAGATTGTCCATTTCGCTTACTCAGTCTGAAGGAAGGAGAGCAAAACCTGATTTTTTTCAGTTTCCAAAATTATTTGTATGTGCATTGCATGAAAATTGAGACTCAGTGTATGAGTTTCAACATAGGAAAACACTTTTTCACTGTGAGGGTGACCAAACGCTGGCTCAGGCTGACCAGGGAGGTTGTAGAGTTCCCATCTTTGCAGACACTCAAAAGCCATCTGGACACAGACCTGGGCAACCAGCTCTAAGCGAGGCTGAGCAGGGGGCTTGGACCAGATGACCTCCAGAGTTCCCTGCCAACCTCAGCCACTATATGATTCTGTCCATTTGGGCTAAATATCTGACCCTGATGATTTAGATTTCTTAATTATATAATGTCATTTACTGTCATCTGCAAATGGCAAAAATTGTACTCAGTAATTTTCAGCTCCTTTTGAGTCATTAAACCCTAAATATTTTCCAGCAGAGATACAGATTTATCTACAGTGAAATGAAACCTAATCACCGGAAGTTTAGTTTTCTTACTCATAGTTTACCGAGTCTCCTGGTCCTGGGCCAGAGGACCCCAGCAGGGCTCCAAAGGCCCCAGTAATGCAATTGTTATCATTAATAACTATTTATTTTCTTAGAAGGACTTACAAGGCATATTCAAATGGCTACCAGTGAGTAATAGTGATCATACGTGCATATTGAGACACATGGCACTGTTCCCATCCTTCAGGTCCTAACAGAGATGCCCTGTAAACATCTGAGGGCTGTTCCTGGGACACAGATATTTCCTTGGCAGCCTTACACACAGCAACCCTGTGGAGAACGTTTCTAGAGTTCCATTAAATTGTTTTTGAAGCAGACAATTACCTATTTTAACAAACCTTACCAAAACCAACACAAGGGTTTACAAGAACCCTGAACATCCCAGGAAATCCACACAAATAGTCCTTTGCTTTCTTGAAAGAAGCCTGCTTGTGCTGTGTACAGACTAACAAATCAAAGTGCCTGCAGTTGTGACTAATGCCTCCCTTGAAGAAAAAGACTGGTTTCTGTGATCTGGTGCACTTAGCAAACCTGCCTTTCTTCATACTCACCAGTGTAAATAAAGACTAATTTAACTGAAATCAGTGGTTATACCAGTGACAAACTAGGGTGTAGTAGGATTTGATTCAAGCCCACAGGGGTGAATATGCAGTTGTTGACAAATGTGCATATCATAGGCCAATGCCTCAGCTTTCTAAAGGATTGGGAAGCCTTGAAATATGAATTGCATCTGTACTGGCTAACATCAACTATTTGAAATACCTCTTCTGAACCTGGCCCAAAAGGGAAAGGAAGAGAAAAATTCCTCTGTTCTCCTTATTGTTATTAGTTAGCATTTCTCTATGTATTAATAGCACTACAAGTGCCCACCCTTCCTTCAGGGCCTGCTATGAAGGGGTGAATGAAAGAGGAATGACTTTTCAGTGGAGGAAATGGAAGGACCAATGAATTAAGGAGACAGCACCTCGCAAAACATGGGGGAAGACAAGAAGGGGATGGCTGAGAGGAGGGAATTGCTCACATGCCATGTGCCTCTGAGAGCCTTTGTGAGTCTGTTGTTTCATTCAAGCTTATTTCACAGTTGCATTCAGCCTTCACACAGACTGACATGAGCACAATCATCCACCAGCATTACAAATGGTCTGGTTCTCAGTCTACAGTTGTCTGCTGTCACACAGATTTTGTATTAATCCTGGCTGCCTGGAATACATGGGTCAGAATCTCATCTTAAGCACCTTGCCTTAAGTCTGAAGTTAAATGCAGAGGGTGTTTTCTATTTCTGGTATAATATACTTGAAACACATGTACTGAACTCAGGAAATTTCTTTTACTTTATATTCCTTGATAAAGGCTCTTCCAAAAAAAGCACCTGTATGTGTTGCAGTGTTTGCTAGAGGCACACTGCTAAATGGGTACTCTGTGTCCTTTTCGTTGGCATTGATTGTAATGAATCATTGATAAAGCTAATAATGTACTCAGTTTAATCTAATATTACAGCAGAGTAGCTGCACCCAGTGCTTACAGCACAGGAATATACAAAAGTAATTAATTTTACACCACTGCAGCTAACTGCAGTTGAACCTCTCCGAGTTATGAAAGTTTGCCAAAGCAAGGGATGAAAATGATCAGTGTAGACTAGGCAGGCGCTGAGTTTCAAACTGGGCCAGACTCAGTGGCACTTCAACAAAAGAGGGTAATTATATCTGATATACATCTGATGTATCCCAAGCAGCCCATGAAAGAGTTACCGACACCTACATATGAAACTGAGCTACAGTGGGGCTCATTTCAGACAGGCATCGTTACTTCTGAAGTCTTTCATGGAACATGATGGATATTTACTTTACAAGCAGACTCTTTCATTTGCAAAGTAAGACTAGATAATACGGGCCCAAAGTAATCTTAGCCCTGAAGCCAACCCCTTTGTTGGTGTGTACCATAACAGCCCTTTGATGGAGTCTTGCAGTCACAGGCCAGATGAATCTCTGATCCACTCATTTCCTGAAATGAAAAACTAAGCATTGCCTGTTAAATTAACAATTTTTTTGACTTAGATCAGAATATTATATCCCAGATTACTATACATTTAAGTAGTACCCATACACAAACAACTTTCATCTGGTATCATGTCCTGCTGAGGTGGAAAAATTCAGCTGAACTCATTCTTCTGATAGCAGAAGCCAGAACCAACTTAAGCCCAAATTTGTGCTGGTCTGTGGATCATCACAGCCCAAGACATCCACAAGGGAATTTATTGCTTCCTCACTAGCAACAATGCCATATTTTCTGTCTCTTCAGAGACTGTACTGTAAGCTACAACACAAGAAGCAGGGTAGAATAGGAGTGAAATGGACAGGACAGGACAAGGGTACATTACTGGCTTGAGCTTGTGATGCCATCAAACTCAGTCTCACACCACATGCAACTCTTTTGGAAATGTTTCTGTCTCAGAGACTGGCATCATGTTACCCATCTGCCAGGCTCACTCTCTGGTCTGATCAAGGAAACTTCAGCTCAAGCCTCCAGACAGTCTCTGAGGGAAACCGTCCTCTTCCTGCCCAAATGCCCAGCATGTCACATCTTCAAAGGGAAATCAAACAGATGGACTTGACCAAACAGGAATTTATTGGGCAGGAGAGCTGAAGAGCAGAAAAAGCTCCCCAAAGACAATCAGTCATCCCACTGTCCCAGCAAGGATTTGTGTCTCAGTGGAGGCCTGTTTGGCCAGATGGCCACTACCCTCCACTGCTTAGGGCAGGCTAATCAGAGATGTCCTTCTCCTCATCCCCCTGCAAAATGCTCAGCTTCCACTGATGCCATTCTGCAACAATTCAGCCATGAGCAGCAACTTCCCTTGTCCATAACTTCTTTGCCTCAAGATGACAAAAGCAGGTAGTGTTATTAGTCATCCCACTCATGTGGGGTCGGTTTGCCTTCTGGTATAGTAACAAAAGGATGTATTTCACATTAGGTTATGACATGGCTATTCTTCTCCTCGGGCTGCTGGGACTAGGACAGCTCAAACATGGTGAGACAGAGCAGGGCATCAGATCCTAGCAAAGTCAACAGTCTCCAAAAACATCCACTAGGCTCCTGCACCATGTTTAGCAGCAGTGCTAAGGAAGAAGCAGAGCTCAGTGGAAAAAACAGTCCAAAGACAGATATAAAACATGAACAGGGATGGAACAACACCAGGAAACAAGAGTACTATAGCCAACTGAAATAACACTGAACATTGGAAAGTTGCTATCAATCTAGGAGATAGCCTGTCAGAGCTGGAAAACAGGGCTTCAGCACAGTCCCCCATGGTTTTGCCACCTCTTGGTTTGAGATTTGAAGCTAATCTATTTCATTGTATTTGTTTTATGAACCTTGTCCAGCCGGACTGTGGATGAGTTTTACAGAGCAAATTCACTGTGTTGTTCAACAGTGAGGTGAGTTTTGTCAAAACCACAACTCTTCTGGCAGTATGGTGACTTTTGTGGTGATAGTCGCTTTGGACTGTTATTTTGAGCATTCTGCTGGAAAGCCTTTATCACCAGGGCAATTTGTTTAAACAGAAAAGGTTCTTACAACCATTCAGCATGGCTTTTTAACAGCAAAAGTTTCTACAGAGTTTCATCATTTTATCCCTAAAGTTGCCATAAATTTACATCAGCTACTTTGCTCTTTGTCTAGAGATCTATACTGATAACAACAATAATAGGTCATAAACAATTATGAAAGGTCCTAGCAAACTCATTTCTATTCAGAAGGATAGGACCTGCTTTGACTAGAGTCCCTGCCATTCACAAATCCCTTCATCAGTTAAAGTCTCCACTGTTCATGTGCTCATTTTCTTGCCATTTGGCCTGGCTTTCTTCAGCTTCTCTTTAGCTTCGCATAGTGGAGGTTAAAAGGGAAAGAAAAGAAAAGAAAAAGAATAATTAAGAAAAAAGACCCAATTGTTTCAGTTGGTTTTTCTAGTTGGTGAGAACGTCTGTCTCTTCAGGGAGACCAATTAACATTCTCATCATCTCTCTGGACCTAATCTAAATATGAATAAAATATCAAACCCTCCCTAAAATTATTCTTTGTTCTTCTGACCATACTGAAATTAACTTTTTGACATGATGCCAGGCAGAACTTCTATACAAAATGCACGAATCCTCCCCCTCCACATCTGCATAACAAAATGCAGCTCCCTGTGTCATTGGGCACTGCTACTGTAATAACAGACAGGCAACTTTCCCAAAAATCTCAGCAGTCATATGTAACAATTCAGAACTGTCCCCAAAGTTTTTGGGTATCCAGATTATGACATGTCATTTATGATGTGTCATTTATGGCATCACACTTTTTTATTGTCTCAAAGAATGGAGTTTGTACTGAGCACTGAACATATAGAAAGATGAAGAAAATCTTGTATGTGGGAACATTTGCAAGGTTCTTGCTCATTTCTGACTAATTATGGTCATTTCCACATGTAATTACCCAAATTGCTCTTGCAATCAATGTAATTGTGCTAAGTTGTTTAAAAATCAGCTTCATTAGATTTTGCCTGGTAAAATGTACTGTTTTTCAAAACTTAAATTTTGATCTTGTATTAGTTGCCAACAGGCCTTTAAAAGTAAATAGGTTTTCTTTTCTCTTCCTCCTCCCTTTTCTGAATGCCAGTGTGAGTTTTTGTACATTCATTACAGCTTAACTGTAGTCAGAATATTGTCTATAACCTCCTGTAACAACCTATTACATGTGTCTGCAAGTTATTGTACAGTCCTCTTTCATTTTCGAAACTGTAAAATCTCAAGTCTTTATGATTCTGGAATTAAAAGAATATTACAAAATGGGAATATTGAGTGTTTAGGTGATTCTACCCTGGGTCTGTGGTGGGCTGAAACCACAGTCCCACTTTAAGCAGAGCTGTTCACCGACTCCTGCTGCCCCCACACAATCACGTTTTGGAGGAAGAGAGCAATATGCCAGAAGCATGCTCCCTCACAGCAGTTTCAATTGCATCCTTCCTAGGATATAATATGCCACCTCTCCCTGTCTGACCCCAATATCTCTCCCTGGACATCCACCTTGCTACTTCCCTTTCCTTCCCGAAAGGTTTCTCTCTGCGCAGTCATTTACAAGGAGAAGCTGTAGCTGCACTAAGTTGCCCTGCATGCCCTTCACTGCAGCTGGGACTGTTTCACAGGACCTGCTCACACTGTTAGCAAGTATTTGGGCTGGCATCACAAGCACCAGCTGCTCAGAACTAGCAAGAAGTTGGGCTTGTGCTCTGGAGAGAGAATGGTGTTGGGGTGAGAGGGAAGAACAGTGCTGAGATGAGGCTGAGGCTGAGATGAGGCCCTGGCTCTGCTCCAGCAGCACATCAAAAAGCTGTTGCCCCTTCAGGGGTACATTGAATGTCTCTGGCTTCCCCAGTGGTGGGAGAGCCACTGTATCGGCTCAGCAGTCCGGGGTTACCCCAGGAGGAGGTGATTATCAAAGTCATACAGTAAATGCCATGCTGAGTGTGAACATCCGCTGATAGGTCTCTGCAATCCTCTGTCCGAAGGATACTTTATCACACCGTGTTTTCTTTAGGAATAAAAGCTATTTGCTCATCAGTAGTAGGTACTCGAGTCTATCTTCTCTGTTTTATTTTAGCTAAAATAAATCTCTTGTAGCCCTAAGGACGTACCAGGGTCAGTATTTGTTCCAGAGAGGAAGACAAACACAGAGAGGATTTCATTCAATAGGACTTTGAGTTTAGCGTGGGACAGCGACTGAGTAGCATGAAAGGGGCTCTCCCCGACTTCATTGCCCAGCGGTGACCGGGGTGTGGGAGCCTCAGGCAGCCCCGCACAGGGCTCTGCGTGGGGGCAGCCTGAGCCTCTCAACTCTCCAGCCTACACTGTGGTCTCAGGGCTCTAAGGGCAGGATTTGACCCAAGTCTTCTGAAAAAAACCCCAAAACAAACCCAAGCCTTTGCACAGTTTCAAGTGTTCTTTCTCTTATCTGAAGATCTCTTACTTTTCATGCCTCTCTTTCATTGCGAAGGAGATTATGTCAGAGTCAACTGTAACAGCTGCACTGCAAAATACCTCAGTCATGTGGCTTTAAGCAACCCAGAGGAAAAAAAAAACAGAAACCAGTTCTTTAAATAAAGATACATGTATTCTTGTGACATTTCCATACAATTGCAATTTTCAAGGGAACCAAACGCTCATTACTACACAGCTCTTCAGAGACCAAACCTGACCTTTAGTCAGAGCAAATTCCCATTTGGCTAGGCTTATTCACTCAGCCTACAGTCCTGTTTGAATTCTGCATTGACTGTGAAAATTTTAAACTGGACTGGAGGAGCAATTAGATTAGGAGTAGAACTATTAAAAAGCCCTGAATTGGCAGAGTAATGGGATAAGATGCTTAGCCTTAGGAGCTAAGGATCTTATCCTACATGTACATTCCAGGGATCTAGATTTGGAGGGGAAGTACTTTATAACACTGTATTTTAACTGTAGGGAGGAAGATGGGGGCAAAGAATGGCTATGGACATGGAGTGACTATGAGGAAAAAGAATGAAGAGGTTAATCAAACTGGGATTTAAAAGCCCACTCAAATGTCCAACTTTTCCATATGGTAGATCACAGGTCAACAGAGAGACTGTCTTGCAAATTCTGTCTCCCCTGCTTCCAGGGCTGTGGGATCATCTTTTCTTCAGGACACATTCACATAATACCCCTGGGGCATCTGTATTCATTACTTCTGGGGAATACCATTTTCCCTTTGCTTTTACTAGAAACTTGCAGCTGCTAAAGATGAGGAGCCAGCAACACGTGATCAGATAAATCTGTGGTGACCACCAGGCAGCTTTACATAGGTCACAGAGTTGGAAATTTCTAGACAGATTGAAAAGAATTGGTCTCAATCTTGCTCTGTGCACTGACACTGAGACATCATCTTCGGTTGTGCCAGGAAAAATATTTAGGAGAATATTATATGTGTTATGTTGAGGTTTTTTCTAAATTTTTCTATTAAGAGTCTAAAGGCAGATGCAAACGAGGCAAATTAAAGTCCACAGCATGCAAAGTTTTCAAAGCTGTTTTGGAGTCTTGGCTTTTTGGATAAGATATCAGTAAGCATGATTACTCTATAGAAAAACAAGAAGGGATAGGAAAAACCTGCGAACACTAAAGGAAAACAATCTCATTAAATTGCAAGGGACCTAAGAGTTGGGGAAGTGAGCAAGTTGCAGAGAACTGAGGGTGCGTTGCAGGGCTGTGTTCCAGAAAATTCTGGCCAGTTGAAAAAGCTCCATGTATTTCCCAAAGGAAAGTAAATGTCATAAACACTCTCCTCCAAGCCTATCTGCCTGTATGAAAGAAGGGAAGGAAAGAGTCTTATTCCATACAGGTATTTTGAAACTCTCTTTCATTTACCTGGCTCTAGAGAATGGCACTAAGATTAGATATATACCAAATAATCAGTTTTATTTATTGATCAAAAAAAAATGCCCATTGAAACATTATAATGGGAAGAGATCCTTGGTCAGTAGGGATGAAGGAACTTCGAAATGGAAAATGCCCAGAAGGTACATGTAGGTGCTTCTCTTTAGCAAAAGAAGCACTAGTCAATTTGGATGCCCCAAGATTTGCCAAACTCCTTTTAAAACATTACATATGGTTCTCTTGTTGCCCTGCTACTTCATTGTATACATGAATTATTGTGACTATTTCTTTGACTTTGGTATGTAAGTACCTTATATTCTGCTGGTATCCATTTCAGTTTCAGGAAACTTAGTATTTAGATATAATGGATTATTCTTCTTGCAATGAACTAGCTCAACAAGTTTAATTGCACAACTTGATTAAGCTCAACTCCATTTGTGGCTTAGAACTTCTCTCTTTTCTCCAACACAGGGCACACTTTAGTGAAGTTCCACTTGCCCTTAACTTCCCCTTTTCTGTAGATAACAATCTTTTTTCTCTAAGCATTCTACTTCAATTGATTTCTCAACTGAATGCAGGGTTTTGTCACCTTCTTCAGAATCCTGCAATATGACTGAGATGGCCACAAACAGCAGCCTCATTGCCCTTGTTATGTATGTGTGTCTCCGTGGAACACAGAACACTAGATCTTGCAACAAAAATATGTATTCAGATTACAGGTTTTCTGGCATCATGTCTTCATACTGTGCTAAAATAATCTCCTGCAGTCTATATTCAGTGTTTCTATTTATGCATCCTGTATTTTGCTTAGCAGTAAGACAAAAAGAAAGCAGGCCATCATGGGCACAGCATGGAGGGGATGTTAACATTCAACTTTCTGGGCTCTTCCTAACCTGTCTGTATTGAGGGTGATTCTGTGAAAAAGGTAAAAATGAGAGGTCAGTGTGGTGCAAAGACCTCTGATCTTGCACTTTTGCATTCTTCTTATTCTAATCCTGACATACTTTAAGCCCACATGGGGCACTTTCAGTGGCTGAGTGACCTGGCTGTACAAGTTCCTTGGTTTGACCCTTACACATCCCTCATACTGTATAAGCACTAAATCAAGGTTTCATATGGAATAAAGAGGAATAAAAGCTACCAACCAGCTAGCTCACATCTTTGCACAGCCAAAAAGAAAAAGAAAGTCCTTGCAAAGAGCCCTCACTGCTTCCCTCCAGTTGCCTCTTGTGATCTGGCTGACAGAATCCTCCAGCTGTGGAAAAACTGGTTTAAGGATCTGAGAAATGGGATAAGAGTTTATTTGCAAATTAAGCTATGTAAGCTACCATCGCTGACTAAATTTAGCACTTTGCTTTTAAGTATGAGCATTTATTATACCAAATAATTATGCAAGAATCACTACATAGATTTTCTGTAATGCTCTGGAGAAAGGAAGAAAGGAACATTTGATATATTTTCTGATATTTGGCTAACTTGGGGGAAGAATTCATCTTACCTAACTTTGACTGTTCAAATGTTAATGATGAATCTAAGATCATAATCTGTGCTCTCTCTACACTGAAAGAAGAAAGACATATGCAGCCAGAAGGTGATTCATATGTCTTCTTCTTAGACTAGTTGACATGAGGTTACAGTATGTCATGGGAAAATGGCCTGCCTTGGATGTATGATAAAATGTTTACACTTACCTATATCTTCATTGTCAGAATATAAACTGTTTAAGTATCTCCAGTCTTCAGAACAGTAGGGTACATCCTTCATGTCCTAATTGCAGGTGCTCAGGCTCCAAGTGTTTTGTCTTACCATGGTAAGTAAAAAAAAAAAAATTAAAAAATTGGTCTTCACGCATTCCCATACCAGATGATACAAACTCAATTTGTGAGCTGGAGACCTTTTCCTTTTTTTGTCAACAAAATTAAAATAAGCAAGGATCCCTCCAAGCTTTTGGTAACTACATTAAACTCTCTTTTGGGGTGGGGAGGTGTTTCACTGGTGTCAGGTGCAACCTAGTAAAATGTAAATGGTGACATTAGTTTCTAACTTCTAGTAGAACATAGAAAGAAATTGAAAATGGGAAAGCAATCCCATCAGAGCAATGGGAAGTTGCTAGCAATGAAAGATTGTCCTAATAAATGTAGAATCCTTCAAAAAGAAAAACAAACAAACCAAAAATAATACAGAAAGCAAATAGGAGATGGCAAAGAATCCAAAGATTTCATAAAAATAATTTTAGTGTCATTTTGTCTACCTCTTAGGCGGTGATATTGTTTTCATGTAACCAAGCAATGCAGTTGTCACAATGCAGGTGGGAAATCAGAAGGAGTGTGTCATGAGATCGCTGCTGTCAAGCTGTAATTCAGCACTATGGAAAGGATTTCCATTGATGGCATTGGAGTAGCTGTCGTCATGACTTAGGTAAATACTCCTGAGCCCTGTCTTTAGTAACAGGCAATATCAGAGGCTTCAGAGGAACTGCTCCACTCTGAAGACTGAATGCACATGTGGAGGTGCAAATTCTTCCCTGGTCAGTGGTTTGTAGATTGCATCATTTGCTTATTGCATTCTACAGCTCCATAGTTATGTGAATTTCTTATTGATCATATAAACTCACCCAGCCTTTTCTGTATATCAGCTAAGTATCTGGGTGTAACAATGAATTCCAGTCACCAATAACATCAGATTGTATACTGCATGGCCCAGACCTGACAGGTAATTAGCTGGTGCACTGGGATGACCTAAAGCTTGAAATGCACACTTCCTGGCACTGCAGAAAGACCTCCACATAAGCAAAGATGTGTGTTGCCAGTTACTGTTGCAGGGGATAATTTTATACCAAACCTCAGAATCTCAGCATTCCCTATGGAAGTGAAGGACCAAAAAATCAAGCAGCAGTGGTAAGGGTAGGATCTCAAGATCTCAACCAGCTCAGTGTCAGCACTAACGCTGCAACAGCACAGAGCACTTCCCAGCCTGGAAGGCTGGTGAGCTGTTGATCTTCACTGGGTTCTGTGCTTGCACAGCCAGCTGAGCCCATGTACAGCTAGCCCAAATGTATCTACACAGCCTGCATTTCAGATAAACCCCACACCAATATCAGAGAGCCTGCTCACTGAGCAGGATGGCTGCCCTCCTGTTGTTTCAAACAGAAACCTGGACTATCTCAGTGGTTAAACTTTATTGAAACTTGAAACAAAAAAAATATTAACCAAGTTTCAATGTCAAGTGTCAGTTCCAACTCTTCAGGGATAAATGTTGTGCAGAAACACCTTCCAGAAAGCAACGAATAATGCTGCAGTCTCCAGAGGGGACTCACTTCTGCCAGTCTTGTGGTAGAGTGCATTTGCAGTGAGTGTAGGATTAGGAATGGTATCTGAAGGAGAACATGATCTCCCAAAAGGCAGGTGAAACCCTAACCCTTCCTTCTAATCATCCAGACTTTGTGACTCATTACCCTTGGGTGAGAGGAAATCTCTGTCCGTATATCTTGGACAGAATTGAGTGCAGGGGGTGGGGCAGGGGGCGCAGTGAGTGAAGTCTTAGGTGTCATGTGTTTAGCTGATCTAATGCAAAAATAGAAAGGAATCAAGGGAAAGAAACCCTGTGAAGACAAGCCAAGTGGGGGGGAAAAAAAGGAAGCAACTCCAATACACACAGTATCTGCTACAGAATGTGAGGCAGACACAGTCCTCAGAGAAGCCAAATCCTCTGATTCCTGACTTCATTATTTTGGGACAGTAGGCAAATTCTAGTGGGAAAAAAAAGAAAATGCTAACTCAAAATACCTGGCTCTAGAAATTAACAACTGTGGTCTTGAACATACATTAAATATATCTTAAATCAATTTTCTTTTCTTCTGAGAAGGATAGGCACACTCAGCACACTACCTGAGAGCTGTAGCACTCCACTTGCAGCATGGCAGAAGTGAAGTCAGATAGAGGACCAGCTCCTGGGGACCTTGTTGGACAGTAGGGAGAAGAAAACATTACAGCATTTTCCTCACTTTGCCATCAATGTAAATGCACATAAAGTCTCCCGTGTACAAACTGTTTAATGTGTTTTCTAGTTCTGTGTTTTTAAGCATGATAAAAAGACTGAGCTGGACAAGACTCTGCAACACATGGTTCAGAGGATTATGCCACAGATAATCCAGAAGGTTGTTGGCAATCCAGAAGGTTGGAGGCTGTTATGGATAAAGACCCACTGTCCATTCTCAATAAGCAGCACAGAGCTGATCCTCTCCCAGGTACCATGGTGTGGAGCCAATCTGAGATATTCCCAGAAATGCTGTGTCAACTATGTAGTTAAATGGCTAATGGATATCAAAAACCCTAGACCTTCCCAATGAGCACAGTGGGATTCAATTCTTGCCTTTCATAGGTCCAGAACCCATGTGTTCTTTCACTGAGTAAAGAAAGATGGCTCATTCAACCCTGTGTAGACAAGAAACTGAGCTGTCAAAGTCTTCAAGAATACAGAGAGGAGCTATAAAGTAGAAAGAAGTACTTCAGATTCCAAAATAAATATTAACAGGTTGAAAAAAGCCACTCAAAATGCCCCTTCACACACGAAGCAAATTAGTTCTCAGGCAAACTAAAAGAAGAAAGGACTCCCACAAAGCTCCTGTGGCCTTCTCACCCCTCACAAGCCTCTAAGTGTGCAGGCTGACTGCTATGGACCTACAAGGAATAAGCTCATGGGAAGTGCTCCCTTCCTCTCTTTTCAGGCCTGGAGTTTGCAGGGGCTGTCCTTGAAGTCTCAGCCCAAACATTTTATAGATCATAAAATCACAGAATCATAGAATCATTTACATTGAAAAAGACCTCTAAGATCACTGAGTCCAACTGTTAATCTATAATTACCAAGTCCACCACTAAACCATGTTCCAGGATGGTGACTCCACCACTTCCCTGGGAGTCTTGTTTTAGTATTTCACCTGCCAGTTCATCTTCCTTCCTTGCACAAATAGTAGAAAAGGTTCCCATCAGGTGGATCTGCATCTGATGATAGTACTGCTGGAGATAGCCCTGTTGCCACTCCTCTGCTGTGATGTCCTTGAGGTCCTCACCGGAGCATGCATTCTGAAGATATCTGTATCTTCAGAGCCAGCACTGCAATCTTGTGCATGGATGCAAGGTCTTGGCTCAACCCCTTGTAGGTTGCCTTCTGGGAGCATTACTGGGAGCCAAACTGGGAGCAGTTCTCCAAAGCTGAGTGCCCAAAGTATCTGCAAGAGGTGTCAGGAACTAGGAGTCAGCCCCAGATAAAGTGTCTTTCTGTGAGCACCAGCGTAGACTGCAGGATGAAAGAGCTTGGTAGACAGAATCTAAACTCTATCAAAGGCTTGGGGCATCACCTCAATGGTCTTTACTGACAGATCTTTTCTGTAGCCTGAGTGGTGGCTAGATGGAAAACCTTTGGCTGCATTACATACTTCTCTTGCACGTGGAAGGGACACTTGAGACCAACAGTTATCTTCCAGTCACATTGCATCATGGTCCATCTAGGCATTCCCTGGTATGCTGCCTACCATGAATCAAAATTATTTAGAGTTCTCTGATAAAGACTTAACTACGTATTGTTCCTGGGTAAACTCATGGCACTGCAGTCACTGCCCTCTCTGTGTCCCAAAAGGGGCTTGAAGTCTTGGGAACTGTTCAAGAGATTATTGGAGTTGGGTGCTCCTGACCACAGGAAATTGCTGTTACTAGGTTGTGTCTGGAGTCAGAATCATGCAAGGAAGCAAGAGTTTCCCATCTCTGGAAGGCTGGCTTCTGGCTAGCCTGGGGAAGGAGAACTTCTGGGCAAGAGGCAAAGGCCAGAATTTCTACTTCATGAGGGCCACACCGAGAGTAATCACAGTAAAGAGCAAACTGGCCAGCAATGTTGGCAGGAAGGCAGGCACAGTCACAATGTCATGGTAAAACCACCACCCCACCGCTGGCCTCAGCTCATGGAGGAGAGTGGCTGCACTTGCAGAATTCACCTGCTGACACTGGGGAGAACCAGGGTGCCTCAGGGTGCCCTGCTCATGTCCTCTGCCCTTGGCAGCAGCTGGGGCTGTGGGGTATTTTATTGCAAGCAGGAACTGCCAGACAACCTGGCAGAGCTGTGTTTGCAGCTCCCCGTGCAGAGCAAGTGACTCTGCCCTACAAATGGCCCATCTGCCCCGGTGAGGCTGGGAGGACTGGCACACTTCTGGAAAGCTCTCTGTGCACAGAGGTTCTGTGTCTGATTGCTGCTTGCTGTTGGCTCTCACAGCCTCAGCCATTGCATCAGAAGCCACGTGCCATCTAAACAGGGGCTAAAGGCAACCACTGCTCCCCAACTCTGTCCTTTTCCACCACCAGTGTGACTGAACACAGCAATGCTCCTTCCAGAGCTCTGCTTCAGTGAGCCCCTCTTGAAGTCAGACATGGCAAAGCCACACGAGTCTCTCCATAAGGATGTGTGGGGGCGCTGAGGTCCCTGCCCATGGCCCAGGACACATTCCAGCCCCCTGGAGCAATCAGCCCTTGCCCCAGCGATGGGTCTCACCGTGCCAGGCACACCCGTGGCCTCAGCCTTCCCTGGGGAGGTGCCTGACACCCAGGGCTGGGGCTGTCCAGGGCTGGGGCTGTCCTGGTGTCCTCCAGCTGCCTGGCTTAGGGTGATAGGACAGGCCCTGGCACGCAGGTGCTGTGCTGCAGAGGCAGAGAGCAGGGAAGGGCAAATCTAAACACTTTCTGGCTCTCATGAAGATGGACTGTATATGCTGCTTGAAGGACCCGCTGATGGTTTGAAACCAACTTTAGAAAAAGTATAGGTCTTTCCCAAGCATGGTTGTTTCCACCATGACGTTAATATCTTCACATCACTTCATCATGATAAAAAAGTTATTTAGAAAACCCTCAAGCGCTTTTGCCTTTATGCAACGTTTGCCCCTACCCCACTGTTCTCACACTTAAGACCAGCAAAAACATTCTTGCTCAAGCTCTCCAGAAACAATTTCACCTTTGGGCAGAGAATAAGCACATAACTTCTCAACCCAGAAAAACAGAAGTTTCAGGCTGTTCTGACTAACAGAGGAAAGCTCAGGGGACTAGAATGGAAACAGTGTTGTGCAACACAAATGATAGTCTGCTGCTTTTCACAGTATAACTCTTCGTCAATTTTCATTTATTTTTCTAACAAACTGAAGTTCCCTAAGGATACTGACAGTGATAGCCAACTTTAGAAAGGGCTAACTCCAAGAAAATACACAGGTATCACTTCTGCATCCTGCAACTCCTCATCTTCATAATTTAAATACTACATTTAGGAGTAGAGTTTTAGGCATTTGAGAAATGTTAAGTTCATATAGCAGTCTTTTGTGGACTTCTGGAGCCCTTATAAGTTAAGTGACATCTGATGTGTTTTTAGGAGCAATTTTCTGGATTCAGGTACCTGGATTTCTCAAACTGTTCTGTTCCCTGACATTGAGGCTGGAAGTAAACTCATTTATTTAAACAGATTTTCTTTCCTGCAGCAGGTATGTTCTGAGGACTGTAGTTCTATATATTGTAAATTTTTGACCTTTGCTTTTTCTTTACTGACTACTACAGAAACTGATTAGATAAGATGATGTAACACTAAGATATCTGAGATGTTTGAAATGGCTACGGAAGCCTTCTTCTTTAATGTTTTATGACATGCCAAAAAATCTGGAAAGTTCTCAGCTTGCACATTGTGTACTGGTACCTTGCCACTTTGTAACTTGGCTCAGTGAGATTGCATCTACATTAGATAGCTCTATTTGACACTAATCCATTATCCTAGCCTTGTCATCATGGTACATCTGTACTAATTTTTTTTAATCTGCTGCACTCAATACAATTGATGGCAATCAGTGCATGGCAAACAATCTTTCACAACAGGTAAACAGAAACCTGATGGTATTCAACACTTGCTCCTGTCCCGTGCAATTTGCCTCTTAGCTATGTTAATATATAATATTTATCAGTTACATAGTGATATTTATTAGTGTTGCCTATTTTTTGATGTCTGACCTAAAGACATGTTTTGCTATCGATGCATATTGAAGATATCTTAATTCATTAAAGGCCTTTTATCCTTTCTTCTTTAGCTGCAAGTCAGAATGCATTTCCATACTACATTTTTTCCAGCAGCAAAATTGATCTAGACAGTTCTCTTCCTTCCCTATGTCACTTCTTCCTGCTGCCACATCAATCTTCTGCTATGCTTTTTGTGCAAATGCAGCCATCTGTGGGGCAACACTGTAAGACAGATCAGGAAAATCAGGGGTGCTAAAAATAAACTCTCCAGGAAAAAAAAGATAAATCGGTGAGACAGTTGAGCTGGAAAATGTAGGAGAGTGGTGAATCCTCCAACAAAGGGTGTTCTTCAGAACAAGGTGAAAGAAAGAAAGATCAAGGACACAACTGTGTGTGTCAAAAGGGGAAAGGTTGAGGATAGATTCTTTCCCTAAAAAATGATGGCCTGGAGACCAGATGATAGCAGAGGCTGCAGGAAATAAAAAATTACCTATGCAAATACAGAGTTCGGCTTTGCCAATTTCATGTTGCAGGTAATGGTTGAATATTCAGATGAAGATTTCTAAGGGAGACTCAGATGTGAGATCAGAGACATGGAAACATTTACCCCTCCTATTTGATACTCTTCCAACATAGGTTTAAAAAAAAGACCATCGACACATTAAATCCTGGCCCAAGGCACTGGATTTTACAGTACTGTATGAGATAGCACTGTTTCATATGTAATATCAGTGTTTCGTATGTAAATATTGAAACTTCACTGAGGCCAGCAGGCCATACAAACATAGATCGTGAGAAGGACATACAAAATTAAGACAAGGTTGTCCATGTCATACCCTTTCTCCGTTCCTTACCACTGAGAGAAAAAGCACTTTCTTTCCTCAGGCCTGTCTGCTCACCTTTCCTCATGCTGATATGATTTTTGCCCTCCCCCATTTGACAGTAGGTTGTGTGTGCTTATGCCTCCTTAGAACACACCAGATACTTTGTTTGGAGCACAGCATTTTTTTATTCTGATAAAATACTTCGTACTTTTCTGCCAGCAGCTGAATGAAATACTCAGAAAGTTTCAATACTAGATGTTCTCCAGGAAGTACTTTGGAAAGACAAGCTTGTGTGCTTTCTTGAATCTTACATGCCTCACCAAAAGCAGTGTGCAGGAGGTGTTTCCTCTGTTACAGAGTTTGAGCAGCCCCCACTTTTCCTTAATACCGCTTTGTCATTGTGTTCTACAACAATAACTGAGCAAGCAAGCAAACAAACATATCTTCCCTACATACCAAACACCACTGTCAGTTTTGGTGTACAGTTTGTGCTGAAAAGATACACTTTCCTCCCTGTGCTTTCTGTCTTTTGTTAATTGACTATTTTGAATACTTCTGGTGAAGTACACCTACTTGGCTGCAGGCTCTCTGCTGCCAAGCTCTCAGGAGGGTGGCTGGCTGGAGGTTTGCTTTGTCCCTCGTCGGCCTCAAGGAAAAACCATCCGACCATCAGTGGCTGCTCAATCTCCCAGTGCAGAATTTTAAAACACCTGGGCTCCCTTCCCCTCCTGTTCTCCAGCATTAGCCAAGAAATTTCAGAACATTTGTACCGATTTGCTAAATCCCTGTGGACATTTAGAAAGTAATACATTATTGCATTGCTTTGCATTTCGTGTTGCTGGTTTTTGTTTTATTGGTAGCTGCACGTCTGAGTTGGTAAAATAGTTTGCTGTACCTATTCCAGTAAAAATTTGTTCATTATCCTACCATACTATTTATTCTATATGCTCATCTTTTTGTTCCTTTGTTTATTTTTTTTCCTTCACACACCTCCATTTTTGCCTTTCCTTTTTCTCCTACTTTTAGGCACTAATTCCCTTTCTCTGTATCAGATCCCATACATCACAAAGTGGACAAGGCTTCACGCTGCAAGTGGTTGTATGTAATATCCAGCTGAATACAATGGCACCACTTACACACCTTAAATACCATGTGTGCTTGCAATATCTGAGCCCGACCAACTCACCTAGCTACTGCCTTTTACAAGCAGAGAAGGAACTAGCATGGTTTATATATAACATGCCAAAATTCCAGTATAATCTCATTGTTGTTGCCCTTATTTTCCACTTCCCCTCCCTGTTTGTTGTAATTGCCTATTCTGTCATTTCGGATTAAGTATCTCACCATGGAATGACTTGTATTTACTTTTAATTTGATGTACTGGAAGTAGTCCTATTGACTTAAATGGAAGCATGCACATAAATAAAGGTAAGTCTACGTGCAAGCCTTTAACAGATGGTACATTGCAAATCCCAGAGGAAAAGCATGGTACATTTTATTCACTTCACTATCGTTCCACACGTTAAATGCAGGTTGGGTGATTAGTAACTTTTTTCCAGATTAAGTTTGCAGGTTTCATACCAGCTTAATGGAAGAACTACTAGTCATAAACCCAGGATTAACTCCAGTTCCAGAGAAGCCCGAGATGACATGAGGTAGTATAAATGATTAACTAGAAGCGGAAAAAAAAAAAAAAAGAA
>VXBX01000006.1:937-59549 GCA_013400415.1 Scytalopus superciliaris
TTTTTTTTTTTCCGGGGCCTTGGGAAGTTTTTTGTCTTCTCCCCCTGCCCCCCCTTATTTTTTAAAAAATTTTTAATCCTTTTTCCTTGCCACCCTGCCGGAGTTGGCCCCGCTGTGGGGCTGGATGTGCTGGGGAAGCCCTTTGTCATGGAGCGGCTGCCGAGCCGTCTGCCCTCGGGAAAAACATCACTTAAAAAAAAAATAGGGAAATCCTCCCCCAAAGTCGCTCAGTACTGGGTCACCGGGGCTCTGTTGAATTCGGGGTGTGTGGGGTTTTTTTGCGGCAGTGGAGTTACATATATTATTTTCGGGTAGGAACGACACCCCCCTCTCCACCCCGCCCCCGGTCTATTGATCGCAGCCCCCCGTGCCGGAGCGCGGAATGGGAACAGCACGCAGGCGGGTGACAACAAAACAAAGGGGGATTTTGTGTGGCTCTTGTTAACCTACAAGGTCTTGGTGGGAAAGCTTCCTCCCCTGTTTTTGTTTTTTTTTTAAATATCCCTAGCTCTTTCAAATTTGATGTTGTTTCACTCTGGAAGAATCCAGAGAGCCGGTAGGTAAGTTGTGCATTTTTCATTTTAAGCTCCTTGGGGGAATCGCAGGGTTTCTCTCCTGTTTCCCAGCATCGGCTCTTTTGTGAGCAGGCTGCCATCCAGCGCAACTTGTGTCCGGTTGTTCTTTTCGCTCTTGTTTTTCATTTTTCACCTAGTTAAATAATGCGTTGTCAGGAGGATCGGATAGGAGGGAGACATTTCTCCCTGTAACAGCCATGGAGAAAATTTTCCGAAAACGGGAGAAGGGGAGGAATTGTGTTTTCAGCTGAATAGTTTTTGCCTCTAAAAGGGTGCATTTTAAAGCACGTTTTTATACCGGAAGCATTTTTCTCTCTCCCCCCCTCTTTGTTTTTGTTTTAACTGCCTCCTCAAAAACTGCAGCTACTTCACCCCTGCAAAACGCAGCTTCTGGAATACATGGCAGCAAAAAGCAGCCTGGCTGTAGCGCTTGTGTTTGTGCCCTTAAAGGCCCCCCCCTTTTTTATTTTTTTTTTATTTTATTTTTTTTTTTGCTGGGACTCCTCTGCCTTGACGAAACGCTGCTTGGCAAGGGAAATCACAAAGCCTTTCAGCTAGCGAGAGCTGGCGCTCCTGCATCTGAAGGACGATGGGTTTATTTTTTCCATTTTGAACGCGTGGGGAGGTGGGGGGGGGAGACACGAAGAGGGGAAAAAAAGGCCGTTTCCGGTTTCTGTTCATCAGCTTTTGGTAATTTTTTTTTTAATTTTTTTTTTTTTTTTTTTTTTTTTTCAAACCTTAGATCATGTAATTTNCAACGAAACAGCCAGATGACCTGTTGATGATACATCTTCTGAGGTATTTTGTTCCGAACGGCGCCTGTAGGTTAGTGGATATGAACAGGCTGCCCGGATTTTCCTTTCTCTGTGTCGTCGTGTGGTTCATGTGGCTTTGTAATGTTTTAGGCCGACAATTTCGGAGTGAATAATGCAGAGCCAAAGTTCAGACGTCTGCTCGGGATACTCCCCCTTCTCTTATCCCCCACTGTCCTTCCCTCCCCCCCCAACAAGAAAAAGCCTGGGTTTTTTTTTGAAAATTGAGCATGGTAGTTGGAAAATTAGACCCTTTTAGTGCTGCGTTAAGATAAGTGTCCTAACTCTTTGAAGTCGTGTGAATGGCCTGGCAGGAAGCTTTAGGAATGCATTTTGTTGTATATAGGCAGCTACTGGGTACCTTAAGCTTCAACATCTCCTATTTCAAATGAATTAAACATGTAGGAGCACCTACTTTACTATGAGTAAAGTCTTGTGAAGTGTGCCTCATGAATGTTTCCATTCTTGCTAAACACTGAAACGTGTTTCTCAACACGGCAGGTCACCCTGCTGGTGTTCGTCTTGGAAATTAAAATTTTGAGTAACTACTAGTATTTCAGTTAGAGCAGAACTTAATATACCATCTCTGCTGTGACCGTTCTGTGTTTTGATAGCAATACTGGTTTCTATTAAGAATCTAGGCATGGAAAACAGGATCTTTTCACTTCAGGGTTTATAGCTAGTGACTGTGTTTGCAGATGCAAAATAGAAGATCATCTGCTTGAAGCCAGTGGTATTTAAAACTCTTATTCATTTGGAAGGAACTAATTACATGTATATTTTGATGTAAAATGCCTTTTCAGACAGGAGCTCTGGAATATCGGAAGGCAGAAAACCCAAAGCTGTTTGTAGAGGCTAATTCATGCCCTGAGCTAAAAAAGGAAGAAAGATGGTGTTTCATGAGAAATCAGTCACCTTTAAGTGAATACTTGTAAGTGAAGTTACAGTTGATTAGCAGTTCCTGCTGGATGCCAGTAATTGGAGGTACTTGTTGCTTGCTGGTCGTTGTGTACCTTGCTGGTTAGAATGTAAGAGTTTTGACTGAGCATCAAGGCGAAAAAGTCCAGCTCTTTTGCTTCCTAGGCATTCATTTGTTAATCTCCAGATTCACAAGCATGCTGACAGACTGTCAGAGGAAGTGACAGCAAAGAGATGGTATAGGAAGTAGGTCGAGCATTGCTGAGTACTGCTGAGAGAGTTTCTGTGGAAAAAAGTAAGCATGTTTCCATCTGATCTCGTTTCTGTTTCCTTTCAATCTACCAGTTAGCAGGATGCACCTCTAAATGTCATACTCCTGCTGTAGTTCCCCAGTTCTACTGAAATTTATATTACATCCCTAATCAGGCCCAGTTAGTCTACCCAAATGAGGAGATTCATGGGAATGAAGGTAAGATAGCAATTTAATTGTGAAAAATCATGTCAGTTGGGCAAAGCTGAAGTGGCTTTTTGTCTCCTAGGAGGTCATGGGCAGCTCATGGGGTGGATTTCCCTCTCCAGTGGGTGGTTGGAGATGGGCTATGACAATAGGGATAGCATCAGGGCCATGTTCTTTGGGACCTTAATGCTTTTCAGTGGATGTGGCAATTAATAGTTACAAATGGTTGTGTTACTTGTTTAAAATGTTTGAATTGGTGTATTCAAAAGCCTACATTTCAAGTTAAAAAAGATGTAAATTCTTTGTCTGTCATGCCTGAAATCTTCTTTAAACTAAAAAAACCCCCAAACTTTACCTTGTTGCTGCTTTCTCCTAAAAGCAGTAAAAACTCTTGGCAATAACTTGATTTGCAGAAAAATTACAGCCTTGCACTGAAAATATGTTCTTTTACAAGTATCCTGTATTTACACTGATTTGAAAAGGAGCTCTTGCTTCAAGTAGGAAGAGGTTCTTCAGTGCTTTGCATGAGTGAGTGCACAGCTTTTGAGCTACATAGGTAAACCCTATGCTATGGCCTTTTCTGCTGATCCATGAGACGTGATCTGGAGTACCAAATATTTCTAGCTGCTCGAAATGACCTTTCTGGAATAACCCTGTAGTAATGAATGAATGTGAAATAGTCAGCTGGAAACTACAGGCTTTACAGGAAAAGTCTGTTGTCCCCTGCTGGCACCCTGTGCCGAAGGTAGGTGGTCATCAGTACCAGTCCTGCTCCAGCAGCGTCCTCCTGGCTGGCATGTGAGGTGTAAATGCTGAGGTGGTGTTTTGGGACGTGGGCTCAAGTGTGAACGAGTCAGCAGCTTGTTTGATTCAAACTGAGTGCAGCGCCTGGGTGGAAGTGTTTGGTTAAGGATTGATGGTATCCTCTGGAGCCTGCCATGCATGAGCACGGTTCGGTTCAGGAACAGGTAATAAAAGTTAATCTGCTGACCTTGTTTTTAATCCATGCTGCTGAATTTAATCATACTGACTTGACTGCCACTCGTGGTACTTATGTAAATGCTGAATTTTGAGCTTGAATTTCGTACTCAAGAGCAGAGTGGACTAAACCTTGCCGTGAATTTCTGGCTGTGGTTTCAGCACAGGGAGTGTCCTATAATTTTACTCTTCTAATTAAAGGTATATTGGAGTTTTTAGATTAGCAGTGGTCAAAACCTCTTACTCTGATCTGGTAATTATATTCCTTTTGGGAAGAGTATTTGTTAAATTCACACTCGCTTTCCTTGTTCACCAGTAGTGTATATTGTAGAAGACTTGGGATACGTGTCACATCGGCTCAAAATGCTCTTGATCTCACTGGATGTTGGCTATGCAGCTATGTCAGCCAGATGTTTTTCTGTGCCAGCCCAGTTTATAGCAGTTAATTGCATAAATGTGTTTTTAGAAGGGATAAAAGCATTCCTTGTGAGGAAATTTTTTTAATAGTACAGAGATATTTGGGCTAGAGGGGTGCTGATCTGGCTGTATTAGAGTAGATGTATGGGTGTGAACAGCAAGGAGGGTATTGAAAGGCTGAAGTTAATAGGACTCAAACCAGAAGTGATCTCTAGAATACTTTTTATTATTGTTTTTAGATTAGTTAATAATATGAATAGCTACTAGATAATGGTGTTTTGTGGATTGACTGAGGTTTTGAGTGAATGGGATGTAAAAAATATTTTGTAGGTACTTGCAAAGTAGTTGTTTGGAGCAAGTCAAGTAGGATTCTTTGGGGGATAATTTGTCAGAGCTAGGACTTGAAAAGAAGATTGCAAAAAGAAATCAAACTAAAAACCAAAACAAGCAAAACCCCAAAAAAAAATAATAAAACACAAAACCCTGTCTAGCCAAAATTATCTTTTGAGTAGACTGCTATCAATGTTTGGGTTTTTTTCCCCTTCCGTTACTGATTGATTCATCTGCCTGGATGTACTTAGCTGCTTGTATTTCAAGTTTGCAATGCTTCTGCAACTACATAACCCTTTGGGCTTCATTACAAATGCTTAAAAATATTCTTTTCTGAGCTGGGGTATCTATTTTCCTTAATTTATGGACAAGGTGGGGAGTAGAATTTGAATTTGAGGGCACCAATGTGCTTTCTGTTAAGAAGACTGTTAAGATTTGACACTGGTGAAGCTCAAGGCCTGCAAGAGTTTCTGAAGGCATAGCTGAGAACACACTTAGTGGTGTGATTTGTGCCTGCACACTGTCCTTATCTCTTCAGTGTTTCTGCTGAATTATCTGAACGGAGTAGTGAGCAACTGGAAAGCTGCAGTTGTTGAGTTAGTTTGTCCCTGCCCACTTTTCCTCTAGGATGGTAACCCCTTGATCTGGGTCAACAGCACTAGTGGCTTAATTGTTCTTTGGGTCAGGGCAGTCAAACTGGCATCTCTGGCTTGAAGTATTTCTGTCCAGCTGGTCATCTTTGCTCAGGAGTTCATCAGTGATGTCTGGGACAGCGCACAAGGCAACCGGGGGAACGGAGGGCCGTAGGAACGGGAACTAGTTGTGCCTATGTAGCCTGCACATGTGGCCCCCTTAAACATTGAGTCCACTGGCACTGTAAGATAACATTACACTAGTAGCAGAATTAGGCTTAGAGTTCCATGTGTTTGTAGTTCCTTTTCTTGTGTTAAGATCATACCTCTCCTATGGTCACAGATCTGCCCCAAAGTGCCCCCGTTCCCTGTTCTCAGTTCATTCTCCCTTTCATGGTCTAGCAGTATTAAATAGTAAAGACTTGATTTTATAATCAAACAAACTTGAGTACTTCACCTGTATTTTCTTTGTCTTAAGACAGATTATTTGTGTTAAATGATAAAAGTGGTCCCTGGAGAATTTCTGCTAAGAAATCTCAAGGCTCCTCTTCTCTTTAAGTGTTAATATGTATACTGGGATTTTTGTCTCATGCTACCTTGATATCCTTTCCACTTGTCTGAAGCAATTGTAGTTCAGTACAGTATTGTTACAGGAGTAAATACTGTCTTAATCGTCGCTTAACACAAGTTTCAAAGGGGAAAATAAGTAATGATTCTTTTGTCAGATCATATGGCTGAACTATTTATTGGTATGAAGCTAAGGGTAAAAATCCAAAATGCATCATACACACAGGCTTACTTTTAAAGAACTTGTTGCTCATTTTCCTTCTTAATGCACCTCTTGGGATAAACTGCTAATTCTAAAAATATGTCAATTCTGCCATTTCCCACTATGTTTTTTTCTTTGTTTGGCTTGGTTTACTTTTTCCCTGAGCCATTTAAATACTCTGAGGAATGTTCAACATGGAAGAAAATGAATGCACGTAGATACTTGAGTTGCTGTATTTGGATTGCTGCTGTATTTTGAGGTTAGCAGAGAATGACTTTGAACTTTTATTCTGCAATGAAGGAGAGTAACGTGGCCTCAACGCTTTCTAATATTGGAGGTAGGGTATTCACTGCCTCTTGGATTTGGATCTGACTCCTTTCTGCTGGGCAAGTGCTCTCTTGAATTTAGGAAAAAAGCCATAACATGCTACAAAATATGCTGATGGAAACTGTGGGAGTTCCTCCTGTGTAGGACACCACACTTGTTGACTACTAATGTTTGAGAAGCCAGAGTTATGGACTGTTCAGTCAGTACTGCTATTTCCATCTCCGTGATCAAACTTCCATGGTAATTAGGTTTCAGATTTAGGAGTGCTGCTTTCAGAACTCCACAAAAAACTGTATGATGCCCACAAGTGGCATGAGCACATTGGCTGTCCAGTTGAATAGTTATAGGGGAGAAAATAATAGTCAAACTGTGAAACAAGTCACTGTGGTAACACGTAATGTCAGCACCTGCTAGTTGTGGGGATATTTATTTAATGTACTTTCAGTAAAGAGTTGGAGAGATCCAGCTCAAATTGCCTGAAACTTATGGGGACAATGAGTAAAATCTGTTTTTTAACAGGGAAAAGGCCTAACATTTTTTCAGTTCTTTCAGGTAGGTATTACTGAGAACCAGAAGGCCCAGAAGTAGACACTTAGTGTTTCACTTGCTCTTCTTTTTGTGCAATAATGATGTCGCAAATTTGTGATAGTAGTTCTGACACTTCAGATAAGGGCTGCTTCCTGCTCCAAACTGCTGTCCTTGTACCTCTTAATGTGTTTATACATATATATATATGACTATGCACTTCATACCCTGAAATTAGCAGACCAAGCTTTAGACAAATTATATTGTGAAGCATATTAGTCTGAAGACAGTAGATCACCCCTTTGTGCTTAGATGCCTTTCACAGCCAAGTCACAGCCAGTCAACTGTCTGTTGATTCGTGCACCCATCACACTGGATCTTTGAGGAGGGTTTTGGGAGGTTGTTGGTTATTGGAGTTTTTTTAATAATAAGGTGCTGCTGATAGCCCCCATCAATTATCTTACTATTTATTTAGTGCCGCACATGGTGCATGTGAAATATCATTCCAGTATATCTTTCCTTTTTGGTGCAGCATGAACTGTTGCTTGTTGGGTGAGGCTTCTGTAAACCATTTGAGATTGTTCCAGAAGGCTGGAGTGTACCATGGTGAGGGTAACAGCTTAGTGGGTTTTTTTTCTCTTGTCTTTTTTAAAATAAGTGATGTATTACTCTGTTGAGGTCATTGGCCACCTGCTGAAATTGAGGAACTTAAGTTGATCATGCACGCATATAAATGCACAAGTAGCTTTTATTTTTATGCCTTTTTTTTTCTCTTGCATGTGTGCATATTTTTACAGTCAGTGCTGTGGCCAGTGTGTTAACTTTGTCTGAGGGTTTCTGAGCAGCAGATCTGAACACAGAGTAGGTTCTTGTACCTCTCACTGCTGGCTGAGAAAGGTCAGGATGCTGTAGTACAAAGTGGGGGCTTATAAGCCACTTGTGATCAGATACAGCAACTGCTTTTGAATTTCTGTGCCAGTATATATCCACTATTAAACTTTTTTCCTCACTGAAATAAGCATTCATGTGTCACAGTTCTGAGATACGCATATATAGTAAAAACAGCAAGAGAAACTTCTGCCTTGGAAGGAGAGTGTTGCAAGCATTTTTCCTACTATCTTTCCCTTAATCTGTAACTTTGCAGAGGGGCTCTTTCAAGTTGCAAGGGTCTAAAGAGGAGCAGAGACAGCATCCTGATCCAAATGTTGAGGGAAGAGCTAACCTCTAAAGCCAAGAGACCAGTCACAGAGAGAAGTGAAGAGCTTGTTTATCATGCCAATAATCAATTGTCTGCTGTCTTTCAGTTGCTTAGAGTGCACAATAGCAGGTATTGTAGGCATGCTGCTATTATTCTATAGCTGTTAATGAGGAGGAGTAACAGATTAATCTGGCAGCTTTTTATGTTTCAAAACCTCTGTCATCAAGAAGCAGCTTTAAAGATCCAGATGGTGCTTGACTTATATGTAGAGTTAGATGACATGAGAAGTTTCTTGCCTCACTTTGGACCAGTGTCAAGTGTAGCATTGCCTGTTTTCTCTTCTCTTGCTGTCCAGTTTCCCAAGGCAGGGTTCAGGCTGAAATATAAGAAAGCTGGAATTGTGCTCCACTGTTAAATCCAGCTAGGAAGGAGCTCAGCATATAGGAGGTAGCAAGGGGAGGAACCTCTGTGCCTGGATGGTAGATGGTGTCTCCAAAGCCCCAGATGGCCATTAGCCTTGTCTCTTCTTTTTGTCCTTATTTTAATAAAGGTAAGGAATTCACAGGTGTGTTGATGCTTAATTTGTTAATGTTTAGAGGCTGCTACAGAAATGCAAATTAGTATTCAGTTACTAATCAAATCTTGCTCTGCTCTGAGGCATATAAACTAATGAAGTACCAACAGACATGAAGGTGGGTGAAAAAACTGATTGTGCAGCATGAGTTCCCTGAGTTCACACTTCCCATTTCTTTCTTCTGTTTTTACTGTGTCAGATGTTTAGAAGTGTCAGCATGACCAAGCACCAGGTGTGGAGCTTATGTGAGACACAGGCCTGATGCTGAGGAGGAAAGCACTGTGGTTTGGAATATGGGGAGGTATAACGTGTGTTTGTAACCTTTGTCACAAGTGGAAGTGATTATAAAATGACAAATACTGATTCTCTGCCAATCAGCATATGTTCCATTCAGCATTGCACAAAACATGCCAATTAGATTTAATACAAATGTTCCCTCAGAAGGTTCACCTTGGTTTAATTTTTTTCAGATGCGTAAAGCAGAAATGAACTGAGGTCCTCTGTTTGTTCTTTAAAGACTTAAATGCTATATTTCTAGCTCTTGGCAGACATTGTCCACAAGTACTTCATGTTCCATTGGGCTTTTGCCAAATTTAATGTACTGTGTGTACTGAAAGCATCAAAAACAGACTTACTTTAATTTTAGATTTTACAGCTACTGTTATTGATTTTTCTTAGAGCTGTACCATCCAATCTGCTATCATGTTAATTTTTGTCCCTGCAGGAGTTTGGGGAAGGATCATGACAGTCTTTATTTGTGTGGCTAGGGACTGTTTATGTGAGTAAGAGCTGTAGATCAGACATTTCTGCAGTGGCCAAACTCTGCATTTAAAGAAACTAAATCAGCAGACTGCATTATTTGTGAACTCTTGTCTTTTAATACTGACTGGTATGCTGTGACTGAGAACAGTGTTGTAAACAATATATCAATTGTCTTTCAAGAAACTTGAATTTTATAGAAACCTGAGACAGAAAGCTAAGCATACCAAAAATTGTGAACTTTGATTTTTTTTTTTTTCAGTGCTTGTCTACTTTACAAATAGAAGCTTGACCAAAAGACTTTGGACTCTGAAGAGACAAAGAAGGGAAGAGGCAGGGGGAGAGAAACAGAGCACAAGTAGGAGCTATGGTAGGTAGACAAAGAGAGGAAGGAAATAACTGAGGGAAAGAATAGGGTATGGTTCAAACCAGCCAACCAAACATGGGCTAGAGTTGGAGTATTCATAATGCTACAGTCCTCAGGTCTGCTGATCTCTGCCTGACAGCTGTGTCTGCTGGCCTCACATTTTGGCTGTTCATCTCTTATTTTCAATCCTTAGGGCCAAGTAGCTGTGCATAAGCATGGCTTCTGGCCAGGTGGCTCATGGCCCTCAGAGTGAAACAGGATTCCCTTCCATTGTGTTGGTGTGGAGCAGCATGGCATTCGGTGGAGCTTGGGTTTTCCCCCTCCGCCTCATTTACTCCTTCTGCTGAGCTTCCTTTTATTTAATGACAGTCTGTTTTGGTTTCTGATTTGCAACTTTTAACAACTCTGGCAGAAGGTAAAGTTGCTCAGGGCCTCAAAGACCTGCATCTGAGTGGGGAACAGAGGTATTTCTTGGTACAGAATGACTTAAAATCCCAGTGAGTTCTACACTCCTTATTAATAGTAGCCATTGTAATAAAGTATATGGGAATTCCTGGCTAGTCTGCATTGTGAGCTTAACCCTGACACTTGGTGATTTTTGTTAGGCCTCACTCTTATGCTGAAGTATGGTTTTTAAATGTAATTTCAGTTGTCTGGTCCTCAGACATAGTTTGTTTCAGGTTCTACCCCATCTCAAAGGTGGTGATTAGTCTTTGGAAGTATTACTTAAGCTTTGACAATCTTCAGGTATTGTCTCACCGTCTTCAGAGACTGTTTTCTGTCCTACACCTGTCTTCTCTTTTCACTCCAAGTACTGAAAGTCGCTGTTGGGCCTGTTCAGTTTCTGCAGGTTACCCTTGCCCAGGCAGTGTTAAAAGATGCTTTTCCAGCATGCACCCAAAATGACCAATTCAGGTGAATTTTTGGTGGAAGAATTTTTGCAACTGGACTGTGTGTTAAATGTTAGTGTACCCCAGATTTTAATGTAGCAACTGCTTATGGAGGTGACTCACATTAATGTTAGCAGACAGATTGTGCCTCGTTTTGGCCTCCTGAAAGTGTTTTGGCAATTTTTATCTTGGTGTTGTTCCTCATAGGAAGAATTGGTGCTACATAATGCTGCAGAACTGAGTAGGCTATGGTGCTTGTCTTCCTCTTGTCTCTTGAGTTGTCCTAAGTCCTAGACCCCTAAACTGTAATAAAAACATTGCCCTATGAAGAAGTGTACAGGAAATGACTAAGCCTGATGAAGACAGAACTACAGGTTGTTCCAAGTGTGTCTTTGTAACTGAGACAGAATTTTAAATTTTTCATTTATTGCTGTTACTGTGTTTGTTTTCAAGCTTAATTTTAAAACATCCTTCGTATAAGCTTAGTATTAACTCAAAATGCATGGTAATAAGATTATTGCTGTACTAAGAAGCTGATGAATGTAGCTTCTGTTACCTAAAGGACCAAAACAAGTTGAATAGAAGAGTGAGTATAAAGAAAATAGAATTAGCTCTGGAATTAAGAATGGGAATAGTTAAGTTCCTTTGTTTTTCAAGATTAAACACAGCTTTTAAGTACTATGCAGGAACAAACTCTTATTTCCTGTTATCTTGCTGTTAATTAGTCTATGCATTTAAAAATACATAATTTCACTATTTTTCCTGGAAATGAACACAAAGTCATATGGAAAGGCGGTTCCAGCTTTCTGTTCCTGTCCTTTGTTCAGGTTATCTTGGCACCAGTAAATCCAGTTGAGAAGCAGACTGGAGTGTGAATCTGTGAATCATGGTTGTGCACAAGCCTTGTGTTATCAGACTGCAAGGAGCAGGCAGGTCCTTCTGCTTTTGCAGGCAGTGGTGTTTCATGCCACCTTAAAATTGTTTAACTGCAGAAGGTGCTCCTGCTCTATGTTAACAACTTAGTTCAGGCAGTGGTGAGAATAGGTGATAAATAATAGCCCTGTGATGCAGGGCTTGTCTGTGCTTGCAAAGCTCACGCTCCTGTGCTAGTGGCCAGGTTTGTCAATGAAGAGAAGAATTTATTTTGGAAGGGAGCTCTGGAGTTCATCTGGTCCTGTTCCCCCTACTCTAAGTAGTTTGAAGTTAAAGCCAGCCCTTTCATCCCTTTATTTTGCACGGTTTTGAATAACACATAGCCAGGGTGTCTGCTGACAGTGCTTGTCTAAAGCTTACCTGCAACTGGCAGTCTTCCTTAAATGTAAAACTTTGACTTATCCAGTATAATGCCAGAACATGTTCTTAAATTTCAGTAAATCTTGAGCACACTGAAACCAACTGTTAACTGAATTCCCTGAATAATTTTGAACTACTGGGCATTTTAGTTTGCACTAGAAAAACTGATTGGAGAGAAGGGAATATGCTGTGTTCCGAGACATTTTATTAGTGCTTTTCTCAACATGCATTTACTCCAGTAGACACTGAGCCAACACTGATAAACCTCTAGGAAACCATTCTTTCCAGTGGCTGTGACAGGTGGACTTCCCACCTCTGCCTCTCCCAGCTGACAGTTCTCAATTGCTGATGGTGCTAATGTGGATGGGGCTTAACCATGTGGTCTCACTCTGGCTTTCTCTCGCAGTGTTGAAAAACGTTGTCCTGTCTGCACTAGCAGCTAAACTGATCTGAACTCATTGTTGACAGCCACCATCATCAACAGGTCATTTTCCCTCCGTGAGTGTGGCTTTTGATTATGTATCGTAAATCCAAGTGGAAGTGCGGTTACAATCTCGAGGTTCTTGGACACGGTGAGTTTGCATCTACGTAGTTGTTCTACAAGAACAAACTTTTCTACTTGCACATGAGCTTCTTTTCAGTTTTTTTCATCTAGAGAATTCAGTACCTGCTTCTGGAGTTCCTTTAAAATAGAGCTTTTGTTTACCTCTTGAAGATTTTGATTGAGATTGGTTGCTAGAAGTACAAGTGTTGAACAATACAAACTATTAGTATTGTCTGGCTGTAACTATCCATAACGGTATTTGTTCTCTAATCACTATGTTATCTTTTTAAAGAAAGTGGAGAGAGAATGCTTAAAGTAGTTCATTGGACAGTATCTCTCTACAGCAACCACTCTGAGCTTTTATAAAAATGCAGATTATTATAGTAGCAAAACACCTCCTAAAATGTACCAAATTTACCTTCCTCATGCCATAATACTGGGTTTCTGCCTAAGGTTGTTTCCAAGGCTCTAAGCTGATACACTGTTTGCTGCCTGCTGAGAGTGATGCCTTCTCCATGTTGTCTCCCTGATCTGAGCACACACATAGCAATCCCTCCCTAGATCTGAGCTGTGCAGCCCTGGGCCTGTCTTTGTTCCAGACCTGCTGACCAGAGTTTTTCCCATGAGCTGTTTTCTCTCACTAACTCAAGAGAAACCAATTAATTGTGGGAGTTTTCTAAGAGGTTCAGGGAGCTGTACCTTAAGTTTTGTTATTAGACTGATTATATATCCTTCTGATGCGGTAGGCTTAAAATTCTTGTATTGCTTTCCACAATTTTGTCTGTGAATGTATCTGTGGCTTGTTCTTTTTCCTTGGCACTCTGGTTTGAGGACAACAGTTGCTGCCTCCTCTCACTACTGCTTGAATCAAAGTAGTAATGAGGTATTGTGAGACCATGAGCTTTTCCTTGCTTAGACCAGTTTTCAAATGGAGTTAATGCTGATGAAATTGAGAGTACAGCCTAAGTACAAAGGGTGTGATTAATAGAGAGAGAACTTTTGGCATATAGCTTTGAAAATGTCTGTAGTTTCATTTTACTTCTCAGGGGATTGGAGCAAATAGGCATGAGATGCTAATCGTAATAATGTTTTTCATGATCAAAGGTATCAGTACTTCAATGGCTGCTATTTGTGTTTCAACTGCCAAAGTCCTGAAACTGGTTATGAGCAGTCAGTATTGGTGGTTAACAGCCTGAAATGTTTTAGATATGCGAAATACCCCTTCATTATTTATTTCACATGAGTTTGCTAACTTGAATTCATGCTGCATGTTTATTTTAGTTTCTGATCAGCTCTATATTCCACTGTGCCTCTCGATTTTTCTGTCAAGTTTCTATCATGAATGAATTCTTATTCCAAAATTCCTTAACTCTGTCCATGTATTCCAAGGGGAAACTCAACAAATAGTGCAGTGTGTTCTGGAGCTTTGATAGTAATGTAGCTGTTAGAGTTTTGTTTTATCAACTTCAGGGTCTCATTGAAAGATGCGTTAGGAAGAAGTTTCTTTCTAATGAAGCATGGTGGGTCAGAGAGAACTTGCCATGTTCAAATACTTCTGTATAGGCCCAAAACATTTTGGGGAAAAAACTCTTAGGAAGACTTGTGAAATGCTGTTGAAGCCAGTGGCTTGAGAAGCTGGAAGGTGCCTGGCATTTAAGTGCTTCATCTCTTCAAACAATACACAACTTAAATACTATAACTGACATTAAGCATTGTCTCTGATGGCAGTGTAATTATTCTGAAGGTCTGGGGCTTATCCAAAATCAGAATTAAATTACATGTCCAGCCAAGATCTGCTCTAGTACAGTCTTGCTTAGTTAGGCTGATAGTGATCTTGCTTATGCTGCTCAACTCAGTTGCCTTCAGTGCAGCTGAATCCTTACTTGCACCTCTGTAATTGGGCTCAAGTATCAGGTTTGGTGACTGGACCTGGTAGATGAAGAAAAACAGAGTTTGGACTTAATTTTCTTTTCCTTGCTAAGCACGTCTTTATTTTTTTTGCATGGAAACAAAGTTCTGCTGTTCAGTACAGTTGATTATCTGTTAATCAGATGAGCTAAAAACCTGTTTTATTTTTGTGAAACACTGGGAATGCTAAATATAATAATAAAAAGAGAGTCTGTTGCTTCATTGCTGTGCTGGGAAATAATCCTTCCTCCCTGACCGGTTCCTTAGCTGTTCTAGCCATGATATGATGTAGTTTTATTTTTTTTTTTTAACAATGGCTTTATTTAGATTATCCTTTTAACTAATGGTTTTGGCATGCTTTAAAAAGACACTTAAGGAAGAGGATCTTGTTGCAGAATTCCAATCTGAACTAAACTTAAAGGCTGCTAATATTTTTTTCCTTTTTAAAATTTAATTAGAGTGTCTTCATTTGTGCCTTTTTAAAAACCATCTTTGGAACATGTTGAGTTTGCAAGCAGTTGTCTGAAAGGCTGAAGTTTTGTCAAAGGATTCAGTCTTCTTTCCTCTGGAGCTGGTTTGGATTACTCCGTGCGTTTGTGGTCAGAAAAAGACTTCGTGTTGCTTTCGATTAACAAGAAAGCTTTTCTTATGATCTTTGATTTCAGTTGGCTGCCACTTCACTGGGAGTTTCGATTGTAATATTTCAATGCCCCTTTGTGTCAGGTCTTCTGTTATCTTTGCTTAACTTTTGTATTCTGGACTTTTTTTTTTCGTTTTTTTTTTTTTTTTTTCTGGTAAATGTAGGTCTTGCTGCTGCTTCATGTGTAAGACCTTATTGGCATTGCTTTGGAGGTGAGCATTGCAGCCTTTCTTTTTCTTCTTATACAATTTCTAGGTAGACTTCTATATCCAAAGTTAAGGAATATGTACCGTGCCATATCTTTGGGAAACAGAGGCATTTATTTAAACATGTTAATAAAATGTGTTAATAAAAAGAATCAATAAGTAACCTGTGAGGATGTATTAACCGTTTCATATTGCTGAATGAGGGAGGATGACCTAAAAAGACAGGAGGAGATAGAAGAAGAAACCCAGTAATTCCTAAACTTGCACCCCTTCATGTTAGGCTTAGTCCTGTTCTTAAAAAGAAGGACCTAGAACAAGCAAAACAGTTATTCCCTGCAGCTGGACTGTCCCAAATCCCAATACAGCAATTATGAGGATGCTTAGTTGTAAGTTTTAATACCAGAAGAAGTAAAAAATAGCTTTTTTTGTCACAAAACTAGGAATATGTGCTTGTTCCCCGAGGTGGTGCTTTGCTCCACAGGCAGTGAGCTCTAACTCATGGTTCTTGTTGGGTGAGTTTAAGGACTGAAGCTTTGTGTCAGCAGTTACATGTCTGAATTTTGGGCTATGATATTTGCATCAGTCTTTTAAGCAGTTAAAATGTGTATTTTATTTCTAATATGAGATAGGTACTATAACTCTGTTAGATTTTAAATATAATGAAAACTAAATAGCGGTAAGTCTGAAGTTAGCGACACAAGTTATTTCCCACCATGTTATTAAACTGTACTTTCAAAATAAAAACCTTAGACCACAGTTTGGTTTTAAACTGCAGACCTTTTGTTCCTTTTTTTAGAAAATATTTTTTTGTGCTTGCCTGGTTTTATTTTTGTTGTTTTGTTTTGTTTTTAATTTTTCTGCAATTAAAATGAAGTGCATCCCTTCTAAAAAAGGAAAAAAGCCTCAGTTTGGAAGTGACTACTAAAAGAAAAATGTTTCGTTTCAGAAACCAGTAAAATTGCCGGAGCTGATAGACTCCTCATGTTGGTTATGTAACATGTTATAGTATTGATAACATTTCAGAATTTTTTGGTGTGGCTGGCCTTGCACCTTTTTGTCCTAGCAGTCGTGTTTGCAGACAAGGAATGTGTATTATAAAACAGAGAGTAGAGCAGGTCGAGCTTGTGACAGTGCTGTATTTATTTGCATAGTTCAAAGTTTATTTTGGGGATGTGTAATCCACACACTTCCATCACTGAAATGCTAAAAGTGCAGAATGACTTCAGTGTTTTAAAAAGTTTAGGTACAACAGTGACTGCTGAGCCAGAGAAAGTGTTTTCTTTCCTTTATGTTTAGAGAATATGTATTCTACAGCTGGGGTTGATGTTGCTGAAGTGAGACTGAGCATGCTTGGAAATCTGTTTTTCAAATGCTAAATAAAACTTCTGCCACTAAGTTGCATTGAGGCAATATATACTGTTAAAGGCAGCTCTGTGATCAGCCTGGCAAACTCCTAGCCAGGAGTTTGTCCCACTTCATAAACTCATACTGGTCATTTAGTGTCAAATTGGCTCCAATGACTTTGCCATATTGAAAGTTCCTTAGTTTTTTAGTATGTCTGGTGAATAGTTAGTTACATGAAAGGTATTCCTAAAGTGTTTGTTTGGGTGCTTTGGTTTTTGGTGGGTTTTTTTTCCACTTTGAGTTTGCATTGGTCCAGAAACTTGAATGTGTCAGACATTGCTGCCAGATCTGGGTAGTGACTTCTTAATGTGTGCCCGTGGCAGTTCATACCCTCTTGAGCATTCTGCTCCACAAAGGGGTGGCAGGAGACATCCCTAAGCAGAAGAGTAACTAATGGCAAGCAGCAAATTGAACGTGAGCAGGACTTCTATAAACTTTTGTGAATGCGTGTGAAGGAGGCACTGCTGTGCTCAGTATGAGCAGCTGTTAGTAATTTGAAGCAATGTTCGTAAACAATGTCAGTCCAGAGAGGGCTCATCTACCCCTAAAACTCAAAAGGATTACTTCAGAAGAGCCAGATTTCTTGGAATGAATCAGTCTGCTCTGAATGGCTGACTGAAAAGGGGCAAGACTGGAATATTATTGTTAACTTTGCTCTACTAGAAAATTTAAGGACTTAAGATTTCTGTGGTACACAGAGGTGCACTTAAAGATACTCAGATGTAGCCTGTGTAGGTGTACGGAGTGCACACAATGGGTTAAGGTAAGAGGCTTCTCCCAATTTTTTTCTCAAGGTTCAGAAAGGAAGAAATCTGTACTATATTAACCAGTCAATTTGGTTAATAAATAAGTGATGCTGTAAATCACATGAAATTTATTTCCAAAGTCTGTAAAGTACTACTGTGTTCTGGATCATCTGGTACTGTTAAAAAATGACTCGGTCACAGTGCTGTCAAACTACCATTTTTGTGGCTGTGTGCTCTTTTCAGTATATTTGCCCAATGGTGTTTCCTATTTCCTGAATGGAAAAATTTTTCTTTGAGAGAAAACAAGTGATTCTTTGCTGCTTAAAGCCTGCCTCTCAGTGCACACAGGTTCAAAGTGCAAAGCCAAGGTCAATGCTGGAAGTGAATTTGCAAGTGTTGAGATGATTTTGTGTGTCAGAAAAATGCCTGAAATAAGAAAGAAATGTAGATTTTCTTTCATGCTTGGGTTAATTCAAATCTAGCTCAGTTTTCAACTGTTCAACTACATTTGTTTTGGAAACTTCTTCAGGTAGCTTTGAAATATGAGCTGATACGTGCAGAGAACCTGAGCCCTGGCTGGGATACAGCTTTAAGCATGGCATTTTGGGATTTTTTTGGTTGTTTTTTTTGGGTGGTTTTTTTTGTTTGGTTTTTTTTTTTTTTTTTCCTTCCCAGAAGAAAAGTTGCCATATAGAACTACGCATTTTCTCATATTTGAATTTATCTTACTTGAAGCTAATGTTGTTCTATGTACATAACAAACTGAAAACTTAAAACTAGTGACACCTTGAAAACTTCCAACTCTAAGTCAGATGTTGAACATAATGATTTCCTTAGCTCTTAATTAAAACTGGACCGTATGGTCAGACCAAGGTCCCTTGGGTCCCTGTAGAAATAGTGCAGCTCCATCTCCCTGGTTGAGGTATTCTGTCCTGGGCTTTTTTTGGTGAGAATATATTTGGCACAGTAATGCCAGACCTGGCATGTGACAAGAGCCAAGAGTACCCACTAGCTGTCTCTTGTACCTGTAAAGAAGCAACTGAATTCCTGTCTCAACTAAGGAGTCGAATTTAGGGATGGCATCTCTAGCACTGAATTCTTACTACTCTTTGGGAATGACCTTTTTGTTGTTAAGTGTTAGTGCCTGCACAGAGGTAAAGTGCAACTGCCTGTTTATTTTTATAAGCAGCAAACCTCTTAACCAAATTGGATTAGAAGTGTAGGAAGCAAAGTATTATGCCTGTCTAGATATGCTAAATCATGCATTGCCCGTGGGATTAGAAAGGAAAAAAGAAGATATAATTGACTAGCATGGGATTTTTTTTTTTTCTCTGAGCAGTAACTGGGAATAGGTAGGTGGTCTAACATGAGGAGGTATTTGAATTGTCCTGTTTGAATCGGTGGCTGTAGGAGGTGATGAACTAAAATGTGCAAAAAGTTAGTTTTTTGTTCATGTATAAATACAAGTTGTGTTAGCATAAGAGTTGGATCACCTGACTGAAGAGACAGCTTTTAGTGTACCTGGACGTATTTCAGTATACTTCTACTAGAAACTTATTGCATGTGAAAAGCAATCAGTTCTTAGGTTATTGCCTAAAGTAATGATTGTTCTGTACCTGAGCTTGTACAGCAGGATTTAAAATACTCCTAAAAAGACATGCCTGAATGTCAGAAATACAGGAAACAGAGGTACTGAACCAGCTGTTTCTGTACAGAACTCTAATATATCCTTGCAGGCCACTATAAAAACCTGACCCTTGGCTTTCAGAGAGGAGGTCTCTGACAGCTCTCCAGAGGTATGTAGGTCATATGCTTTTATATGTAAGTGCTGGAGGTGATACGTTTAGAAAGAGCCAAGTTTTATACCTTATATAAAGACTGTCCAGGGTTTGAAGTGAGGAGCAATATGGTAAGATGATATTTATTAGCAGTGACTTACAGAATATTCAGGTGTGAACTACAGACTTGGGACATTCACATGCAGGGGTGAGGAGGGCATTTGGAGGTTATCCAGCACTTTTTTTACTGTAATTGCAGATGGACTACAGTTGAAATGGTGAGTGTCGAGAATATAACAACAGTGTGGTTAGGAATTTTGGATAAAGCAGAGGGAAACTGATAAACTAAATAAAAAATAAAATTTTTGTGCTTCACAATCTCTTCGAGTGAAAATGTATTTGCCTTCTTTTAAGAGATCCTTGTGTATGATCCTTTTGTCAGTTGATTAGAAACTGTACTGAATGGTTTTTAAGCTTTGTCGCCACTAAGATATTTTTTCCCTAGAATGTGAGTGTGGGGAGACAGCCAGTAATAGCTGAGTTTCTACAGCTGAATACTTTTCTACTCCTTTTTTTGCTAATCTGTATGAAATATTTTTCGTCACTGAAACTGAGGCAAAGATGGTTTTCATCACTGAAAGTGTTACTACTTCTAGCAACTGTCTGTCTTAACATTCTCTGAAGAACTCCATGGTCAAATGATCTGGCTTTATGGGAATGAAAAATTTCTGGTAATGCAGGTTAAGCTAGTTCTGCTGTAAGGTACCTTAAAGGCTTTGCAAGTATGAAAACTGCATCTTGTAAATGAATTCAAATTGGGCCTCCTTTTCTGTATTCAGGAGAAACCATAATATATGAAACTCAGAGAATCTGAGTTCTGATGTTGAAAGACGGCAGAAAAACAGCTTAAAAATTCTTTGAGGAAGTGCTTGTTCATAGCCAAGGTTAATTGAGCCAGAAATGATCTGAGAGAACTTAAATTACAATGGCTTTTTTCAGGTACCTGAGAAACTCAAGTTTACTGTCTTGGAAGGAAGCCTGGTGCAACTACATCTGCATGTTTCTAACTTGGCAGATGGCTTACATCAGTTTGAACTTTTTGGAAACAAATGTGATTTCTTCAGAATGAAGCCTTGCCTATCATTCTTTCATTTTTAGGAACTGAGTGTGTCTGATGCTTCAGGCAGCATTTGAGAAAGCCAGGTGAAGGACCATCTGTGCTGATTTCAGCTGGGATAGAGTTAATTTTCTTAGCAGCTGGTACAGTGCTGTGTTTTGGCTTTAGGGTGAGACTAGTGTTAACACACTGATGTTTGGGTTGTTGTTGAGCAGTGCTTACTCTAAATCAGTGCTTACTCTAAATCAAGGACTTTTCAGGTTCCCCTGCTCTGTCAGTGAACAGGTGTGCAAGAAACTGTGAGGGAGCATGGCCAAGAAAGCTGACCCAAACCGGGCAAAGGGATATTCCATACAATAGGATGTCATACCCAGTATATAAACTGGGGGGAGTTGGCTGGGAGGGGCTGACCTCAGGGCTGGGCTGGGCTTCAGGCACTGGGTGGTGAGCAGTTGTGCTGTGCATCACTTTCTCGGGTTTCATTTCTCTATCCTTTTATGTTCTCTCCCTTTACCTTATTTTTTATTTTGCTTCATTTCAATTACTGGATTGTTCTCATTTCAACCTGAGGGTTTTACCTTTTTTACCCCCCCATTCTCCTGTCCATCCCAAGGGATGGGGGAGGTGTGAGCAAGCAGCCACATGGTACTTGGTGGCTGGTTGGGGTTAAACCACAACACCATCTTGAGAGCAGCGCAATTCCCAAATGTTTTACTTGGGCAGCAATTGCTACCTTGAGCTTCTTATTGGGCAGCATTTCTCTCGTGCAGTGGTTTTGAAGCACAGTATGGGTCTCACCCTTTCAAATGTTTAATTGGCCCAAGCAATCTTTGGTGTAGCTACAGTAAGCTCTCTGCAGTAATTTTTGTGAATTGTTTTATTTTAAGCAAGTGTTGAATCCAGCAGTCATAAGAAGGCTGTAAGAAGACACAAAACCCTAGACCGGTCTGCAAGACTATCATCTGCTGTTTTCCAGCATTCAGTACACCTTTCCTATTTCCTGAGGGAATGTGTCTTGGGAGGCCCTTTCATACTTAAAGCTCCCAGTCTCTTGCAAGGATTGCTCCATATCTGGAGCTTTGAGCTCCAATTTGTGCTTTGAGCAGGAGGTTGGACTAAATGACCTCCTGAATTGTTCTGTGATTCTCTGAAGTCCCATATGAGGAAAGGAGTTGACTCAGCCTCTTGAAAACATAGAAGCATGTAAAAGTCAGTAGTGCTGCTGTCATGAAGGTATTTCTTCATTCCTGCCTGAGATTCCTTCAGTTCCTAGTAAGGTTAACCTTGAAATATGTTCTCAGTCCAAGGATCAGAAATCTTTTCCTGATGATGGTCAGTCCCCTAGGAAGTTGAAAATCAAACAGAAGACAGAGGGCCCATTGTTTTTTTGTAGTCTGTAGAATGGGATATGGATTGATGGTAACAGGCTGTCCTTGGGTAGAAGGTCTTCCCTGGTGTACCTGAGGAACAGGCACACAAAGATATAAGGGTGAAACAGAACTTAAGAAATGCTCATTGGGTTTGTCTGATGGCAAAGTGTGACTGGTGCCATGGGAAATGCCTCTCTGCAGTGTGGTGACTTGTTGCTTCTGTGTAAGCAGGCTGCTTTGGTGACAAGTTGCTCCACGGTTGTTTAAGGATCACCATGGTTGGATGAAAGACATTTTAGAGTCGGCACGTCTGTTTGTAGGAACATTTGTTGTGCCTTGAGAACTTGAGGTTCTACTTGGATCTTTTACCCAGCTGTCCTGCAAATCTAATTAGCCTCTCCTACCCCGTCTAGAAGTGGTCAGTGTAGAAGAGTTCAGAAAGCACCATCTACCCTTCATGTCACATAGACTTGAGATGCAGAAAAGGGTTCTTATCTGGAAGCTGTAGCTCTAACAATGGACCTTTGTTTGCTCAACCCTTACAAGAATTTTTTTGCTTCTCACCATAAGCCACCACACAGTAGTGCAGAGGATTAGGTCATTTCCTTCCCTTCTCCTCTTCCTGCAGATTATTTGATTAACATTTCTATTGTATACTCTAAATAACATGTTCTTGGCTTCAGGCTGCTCCCCCTACTTCATAATCTCCTTAAAACACTGTAGTATGACTTTTTATTAACTGTATAACATGGGAACTCCTTGCACAGAGATTACATGTGACGTAACACAATAAAAGATTAATGGGGCTGGTAAGTCAGTAATCTTCCCTTCTTTCTTCTTCCCCCGTGCACCTGGGGTTAGGCTTCTGGGAAATTCATAACAGTGTTAATGCTTTGCAACACATGAAATATTTGGGTTTCTTGGATATTGTTTGCTTTGATCAGAGTTCAGCCACTGACTTTGTGGGAAGAAGAGTTAAGGTGGTGTGTAGTGCCTGTTCAGCATTCAGTATTGAGTGTACAAGCCTACTTTTCCCCCTTGGGGACCATTACAGGTCTTGGTCTTTTCACGTTTTTGCTTCCTTTCCTCAGTGTTTCCTTTCCTTCACTCTCAGTTCTTATATACCCTGCGTGCAGCAATTTCAAGCACTTATCCTGTATGGGGCTGTTATTCCACTCTCTGCTGGTTTTCTTAAATAAAATTATCAACAGCTGTTTCAAATGTCTGTTTTGGACTTCAGTAGTAATACACTGACGAGGTTAACTCCAGGGTGAAGAGCTTGCCATTCAGGCTTCTTGGCAGTGTGGACACCAGAGGCCATAGCATTGCCCTTTTGCCTGTAAGGCTGTCTTTTTAGCTGGAACAGCTAGAAATGTGCTCCTCTTCAAAGCTCATGTTGAATGTCATGTGAAATCACGTAATTGTATCAAACTGTACAGCATCTGCTTGTGAGTCAGATAGGAGAACATGACGATACAGCCCTTTATTTCTTTAACTTCAAGGAAAGAACCTCCCCTGCAGTTCAGCATCACTTCATGAAATTAGCAGTGATATATTGGGCTACAGATTGCATTGTTTTAGTCTGGCATGGTATCTGCTCCAGGAGAAATCAGATGGCTTGCCTAGCGACAGCACGCTGGAGGCATTTGCTTCCAGTACACAAAGCAGAGCATGGGTCTTGTGTGGAGTGAAAAATCATTAAACCCTTCGCCTCATAAAAGTTGAGGGACAGTGTTGACACAAGAACAGCTGAGTAGAGCATGGCTGTGAGTAAACACAGGCAGGGAAACAAAAGTCTGTAGGGTGAGATTCAGAGGCAACCACATAGCAGTGTGCCTAGGGGCAAAATAAACCCTCAGAAAAACCTGCATTAGGATGGAGCATGATTTCCTCTGAAAAGGACATTATGTGATGTTGCCTGTGCTTCAGAATACAATGGGTCACTCTCAGGAAGGCAGGTAGGACTCAGAGGTAAGGATTGTTACCTGCAGGAGGCTGGATGGGCCATATCCACCTGCAACTGCTCACTCTGTAGCTTCTTAGGTGGCTGCGACATAAAGTAATCCACAAGCTTATTAACCTGAACTCTGAACAGCTGCGTCTGTAAAATGAGAAAATAAAGGAGGTCTAGAAACAAATTGGTCTTTAAGTTCTGCTTTTCAGGATGAATGCTTTTGAAACAGTACAAGTGTTACAACTTTTGTGAGAAAAGTAATGCAACCTAGAAGTGGCCATACCAGTGTAATTTATCTCTACAGTTAAATACCTGAACACAGAGCACCTTTTGTACTTTTGGTGCCATATCTGTTTGGTAAGTGATACTAATGCAATTTTGATGTGGTTTTCTTTTTTTTTCATTAAAACAAAATTGCAAAAGCAAACCCTCAGCCCTGCTTAAAACAGTATTAAAGCTGTCAACTTTGTATAGGCCAGGACGAAATAGGAAATACTTCAACATGATGAGGGAGGTGGGGTTGTGTGACTCTTCCACCCCAGTAAAAAGTGCCATTTTAAGGATCTTCATGTTACCAGTGGTACAGCTAGGTTCATGTGCCAGTAGGGTGAAGCCATTGACTTTTGGCAGGGAGGAAGACTCGATTTTAATCTCAAGATGGGACTTGATGAGTCTCTGGCTTTACTGTTGAGATTGATCGAGCAGATCCATATCCTCTCACTTGCATGGGTTATAGCAGGTTTACAGAATAAACCCACAAACAGATTAAGCAAAATTATTTGGGTTAAAGTATTTGAGGGTTTGTGTGTTTTGTTTTGTTTTTTCCTCTTAGCCAGCTTAGTAATCTGATAGCTGTGATAGTGACCATACCATTTCGGATCAGTGTTTAGTAACATTTCTCTTTCAGTGACCAAAAGAGTGGACACAAGGGAGCACCTGTACATTGATGTTTCTCCAGGAACTTCTCAGTGTTCAATAGCTGTGGCTCAGTGACTTCTGTGGAGCAAAGCGGTATCTTTGTGCTTAATAATCTATTATAGGAGGAAAAAAAGTGTCTTTGAGCCTATGTATAGTTTCATTATCCAGCATGTCCTATGGCAAGGTGTTCTGCAGCTGAATTTTTCAGGTGGGTGATAAGATCCTGTAAGAGAACAGCCATACAGTATTACTAGGGGAAGGTTGGCTGTGGAGTACAGGTTGAGGAGAGAGAAAACAGGTACACATTCACCTTGTTCTCAGCAGTGAAGCTCACTCCTGTGGAACTGCAACTTACGTTGTGTTATGGCATTATGAACAAAGAAGCTCATGTGACAGTTCAGATTTAAGTATTACCCAGTGACTATACTGTGAACTGAACTGGGGAACAGATCCAGCTGAAAAGCAACAGAGCAGATAAACCAACTTTAAAAAATGTTGGCAGATCAGTCCATAAGGAAGATTGAGGTGGCAAGCCAAAGAGGGAGCAGCAAAAAGAGGAGCAACAGGCACTTGTAGATGTGAAATGTCAGTCTGTATATTATACATTGCTTGAGTCAGGATAACCATGTACAACCTTCCTGGCCCACTACAACTGAGATGTAAAACTTGATGTAAAGGTTAAGGTACTGTGTCATACTGTTCTTGCAGCAGCCTTGGAGCATTTGCATGATCGATCCCAAGAGGCAGTAACTTGGAAGCTGTGGTAACTTGATCACCACTTTATGGCTCAGACATCTAAATTATCCCACCCACCGGCTTGATGCAGTGATTTCTATGTTGGTGGAATAAAAAATGAGCTCATAACCTGGTCTGGCACGTGCAGATATGCCTTTCCAAACGTGCATCCTACAGGAATGAGCTGTTGTAGAATCATTGGCCACAGGTGGTGTCTTGCGGGTGTGTCCAATTCTCCAGCCTTAGTGAAAGCGGAGCTAGCAACGCCTGAAGAGTTTCTGCTGGTATAATTCTCACTGTATTAAGAAATTACTCTTTGTGTGGGAGGTGAGGAAAGCTAGCTGGGCTAATAAATGATGGTTAAAAGAAAAAAAAAAAAAAGGTATAGCATGCATGGGTACAGTTATGTAAGAGAAGGAAATAAATCAGTGTTTCTCTGAGAACCTCAACCCCAGAGCTGCCAGGCGATTGGGCTGCAGTATTGTTCTCAACACACCCTCCGCTTCCTTTTTTCCTTTTCGGGGCTGGGGATGGCTGAATCGATGGAGCGGGAGCAGGATGCCGGCTCTGCCTGCAGCCAATGCTGTGTGGTGCAGCAGTGTTTACCCAGCTTACGCAAGGCATAGCCAGCCCCTCTTTAGGCAGAAGGCGCTACCCACGGCTGAAGTAAAAGCACTCAGAGCAGAGTCCCTCAGTCTGGCGGTTGCTGGAGGTTTAAAGGAGTTGGTGGATTTCGGCTGGTTTTTAACAGGATCGAAGGGCTGGGGTTTTTTTCTTCTCTACTGTGTAGAAATACTGAAAGGACGGGAAGATCCCGGTAAGTGCTCTGCATGCCATCGCTTTTCCCTTTTATTGTGGTATTGTTTCAGTCTCTCTTCAAAAGCGCCCTCAGTTGCAGTGGCTTTCAGTGATGTGGTGGAAAGGGAAATCTGAGAGTGGGCAGTGTGTCTGCAGGCTGCCCTTCCACATCACGGAGGAAGAGGCATTCAAAGTGCACAGTATAATAAATGATTGTAGGAAGCACCAGTCACTTCTCATTTTTAGGGTGCAGAGCAAGATGCCTAGAAACCGTCATCATTACCTAGGGGAATCTCTCAGAGAGCTGGTAAATACTTGTGTTGTCTAAACTGAAAAAAAAAAAAGCTTTAAATGTAACTGTTAACTCCTATTTTTGCAACATCGTGTAGAATGCTATCCGGAATAGCAATACCTATTTAGCAGATACTTCCGTACATGAACTGCCTCATCAAGAAGTCAGAGGCTCATAAAAAACAAAACCCTAACGTTCAGACATGTAGAACAAGAAGTCATTGTGGTTTTCTGCAAGCACAGGCTTCTCAGCTGCATAGTCCAGTACAGGTGCATCAGACAGCAGATCTTCTTGGATTCATTCATCAAAGCTTGAAAAGCTCTATCGATTTGTGTAACGGCCCTCTTAAAAATAAGCTGCCTCTGTTTTGGTCTAAACTCTTTGGAAGTTTTGCGGTTGTCGCTGACTCAAAATGAAATTTGGGACTTGCTTATTTTTAAGGTAACATTGTGTGATTTGTCTGAAGGCAGTAGAGAGGATAATTTTACAGGTTTCTAATGGCAGAGTTCTCTGTCTGAGAGCCATCCTCCTGCCACACTGTATCAGTAGTGTACAAAGTTTGTTTGTTTTTCTTTCCTGCTTGTGTTTTTGCAAGGCACTCCCTGAAGGTACAAATAGGTAGTACTATGGCTACTGAACACCTGATGTTCTCCCAGCTTGGCTCTATGTAGTATTGTTTTATAGCTTCTTCAGATTATAAATAATCTTCATTTGATAATCTGGGTGAAATTAAAATGAAACAAAAACTATACATTTTTAACGTAGCACACAGAGTTTGGTAGTAACAGGTGAAGTGTAAGTGCAGCCAACAACTCAAGCAGAAAGCTTAAAATGGATCTTCTGAAGTAGTTTGTGTGAGTAACTTCGACAGGTACTTCAGCTAATGAAGCATTTGGCCCTCGTGCCACAGGCAGGGCTGATGGAGGGGCTGTGTCCCATGTGAGGGGCTGTGCATCATCAGCCACTACATCCAAAAGCTGACTTGGAGGATAGAGGTGGTGAGGGGATTTAGGCTTTGTGGAAATGTAGCGGTTTAACTGGTGAAGAACTTTCTCAGCTAATTAAGGATACAGAGAATATTGCGGTGACAGTTTTAAAATAGACACCTTGTGCTAAAAGACAAATGTTTTTGGCTTCCCACACTCAGTCTGAATTACATCATTTATAACCCGTAGGAGGCTATCGTGGTTTCCTCAGGGGAGGATCAGCTGTTACTTTTTCATAACTGAAAAAATGCTGGATTTTTTTTTTACCTTTTTTTCCAGGGGAATATTTTGAGAATTGATTTTTGTCAGTCTGTTGGAGTGGATCGTTATTGGTTACATAAATCTTCTAGGTTTAATACACCCAACCACATTCTCATCTCATCAATGGCAGCTCAGAATAAGAGAACTAAAGTTAGCAGAGGTCTGACTGAAATCAGGCCCCTTTGCCTAGATGGCTTTTTTCCGTCTTCTGAACAGGAATGCTATTTTTGAGTACTATCATAAAGTACAGATTTTCATATAGCCGCCTATAATAGAAGTCCTGTTCTAGAACACTTCCCTTGTTCATTGAGTGAGGTTGCTTGTCCTTATAGTGCAGTTCCTGTCTTTCCTAAAATTGTTGAGAACTGCTCAGACTTGCTTCTGAGGCTGGAACAGCACTTGAAGCGGGATGCTGGATGCCAATTTGACCAAAACTGCTGTTTCTTAGTCTGGAAAAAGTTAGCTGTAGCCTTGGAGCAAAACAGTAGATTTGCTCTTGTGTATCAAGTTAATGCCCCTTTTGAATGTGTCTGCAACTGGCTTTTTTTTTGTGTGTGTGTGCGCTCTGACTCTTGCATGAGTTGTTTCCAGGATGACCAACCCATTTATGGCAGATGTCCATGGTTAAAAGATGCTTTCATTCTGTTTATGAGAACGAAAAACTTCTCTATTGAGATTTTACAGATGTTCACAAGGCATAGTATCAGATAGTTGTTTGCATTGGTTTATGCTTGGTATCCTGTGCCAGAAGAGGCTGCTTATTCATTTCAGAGCTTGGCCTTGTTGTCTTATTTTTGATGTTTTCATATCATAAGAGACTCTTGTGTGTATAGTGGATGACTAAGCTTATTCTGAGTTATAAAGGAAAAGGTGTGCAGTATAGACTAAGGAAATAATGAGCCATACAAAAGCAGAAGGCTGGGCTGATTTTTTTCCAAACTCCCAAGGCTTATTCCTGGAGTGTTTTTTTAATGCTGAAAAGCTCCTTTTTTTTCTAGAAAGAAAATGAATTATCCTTCCTTAGAAAAGTAGTTTGTGGCTACTGATCTAAAATGATAGTGCAATTTGAATGCCTAACAGCTGCATCGCTATACCTTCCCTCTGCATCTCTAGTGAAGGATGTAGGCTGTAGACAAGAGTCTGACTAGTCTTGAAGTGGACTATAAAACTTGATGATCTTAAAATTTCAGGTATGTGTGTGAAGGAAATGTGATCTTGTTTTTAACTGGAAGCTTGAAGAAGTGTGATAACTATGGTCGATAAACTCATGCTCTTCTACCCAGTGATCACTTCAGTGAAAACTGTTTCAGTACAAGCTTTACAACAAGATTGATAGGATAAGCAGTTAAAGAAGAATAACTTTCCAGTGGTGATTCAACCATAATTTAGAAGAAAGTGATTTCTCAACCTTTGTCTGAGCTTTCAGAAACATAGTGATGCAAGGAGGTGATTCCTTGTTGCTTGCACCAGTGGAGATCAGTAAAAACACTGATACTGCTTGTTGAAACCTGGCACCCTGAACTTGATGGGAACTCAAACAAGAAATCAGTCTGCTGGGAGTTACTTTGGTTTTTATTTCTCTCTGATTACTTATTGCCTCTTCCTCCTTGCAGATATCTTCATCTTGAGAGACTGGTATTCTGCGTGGCTCATTTGTGTCTCACAGTGATTTTAACTTTGGGATATGGGTTGTTTAAATCTGGAAATCAAGATTTTTCATTTGAAATTACGAGATGTAACTGTAGAAGAGAATATGCAGTGCTCAAATACTGTACATGTGTTCAGAGGATTTTGGTTCCTGGTCTTGCAGTTGCAGGAAACTTGTCTGGTGGAAACCAGAGTGCTAAAGAGCTTAAATGTGTAAGTGGATGTTGGCAAACTTGGGTCCTACTTGTGTTTTGTCAGGTAACAACACTATTCACTGTGAATTGTTTGTTTGAAGAGCAATATGGGGTTTTAAATCCCGAGTAAAGCTGTAGACAGTAATGTGTATATCTTGGGAGGATAAGGGAAAAACTGTGTTTCATTGGTAATGGAGTTACTCATAATTTATGTTGAACTGGTCAAAAGTGCACCTAAGGTGCATATTTCAGTTGCTGTGTTGGACTTCCTAAAATTGACTGTATTCCTAGAGTAATATAGGTTGGGAGGTTGTCTGGTTCAGTCCCTGGGGCTGGACTGCTTTAGGTCAGGCCATTTGGGGCCACATGCAGCTGAGGTTGATCTCCAGGGATGGAGATCTCACATTCTCTGTGGATTGCTTTTTTTCCCCTCTGTAATAGCTGTTCGTGATTTTCTGTCGTAGCTTGTTTGTTGCCTCTTGTTCTGCCACTGCATACTTGTTTAGTCCATACCCTTCCTGAATTAACACAGAATTGCTGAGGGAAGAGCTGGATGTGAGAATTGTAAGGATAGTAAATGGAGAACAGCAAATTGCAAACTGTATAAAAATAAAAGCATGAATCGACAAGATGTCTTGTGCTTCATTTCTAAAAGGCAAAAAAGAATCCAAACCTTAAAATATGTGGATATAAGACATAAAGAAGATAATATTATAAAAATGGAGGGAAAGATTTCTGGTTTTGCATCTGAATCAGCAGATTTTTATTTTAATATACTCATTGACAGAGGGCTTCTTTCTATACTGTGAAAGTGGGTTTTTATGCAGTATTTTAGAAAAGGGCTAGTCTGGCACTAGCTACAGTTGCTAGCAGCCTATAATGCTGGCTCTGTGTTTAGAAAATGACGGTAATTTATTACAAAGAGACTTTTATTCTAGTATTTTTAGCTTGCAGCCGAGTGTTTAATGAATCTCTGCTTGGGCTCATTGAATTTATGTTCTCCCCTCCCCCTTCCACATTTTAACCATTAAGATACTGCTGTTCTTACTGCAATTCCAAAAGCTGCACTTGGTCTACTAAATAGCAAACTTATTCACAGGGTGCTGTGCCTTACTGCAAATGAGAGCTGAAGACTTGCTGTAGAGGCCACCAAAGCCTAGTTGTGCGTGAGTCTCATGATCAGAAAAAGCAGCCGAGTGGTTGAGAATGGCTGCTAAGCTGAAGCTGATAGTTCAGCACTAGCCCAAATTAAGTCTGTCTCTGTCCCCCACTGAAAATTACGTGTGCAGTGAAAGGGGGCTCTTAAACTCATGTACTCTGAAGCATGGTTTGTGAGGTCTTCCCAGGGAATAGCCTGGGTTCACACTAGAGTTTGCATGAGACAGGAGAGGCTACGATAATACGGCTTTTTCTTCTGCTTGAATGTAGTCAGACATCTGTGGCTTGCTTTCTTCTGTCTTTGCTGTCTGTGACTTTAGTGAGTACTGGAGAACAGGAAGCCTTGTAAGAAATTAGATTTACATTCCTCAAACAAATACTTTTCTCAGTTTAGTCATTACCTCTTTCCAGTCTTTCAAAACAGTTTCATGTGTTGATAGTGTTGAGCAAGTTACCCTCACTGAGCTTTCTTCTGTCTCCAGAGGAACTGGTGTTAAGAATAAAAAGGTATTATTTGTTCATGAGTTCTTCCTGTTCCAATTTCCTATTTTTGAGATTAAAGGACTTTAACTGGTACCTGTTGTGATTTTATGCTCACTGCAAACAGTTGTGCTCATCTCTTAACCATATGAGTTGCATTACTCACAAAATATTTTCAAATTTGTGGTATAGTACTGTGTACAGGTAGGGATTTTAAGGCTTTGGCCTCTTTTCTTTGGCAGAAAAAGAGATCTTGACATGAAAAGTTTGCTGCTGCCAGTTCTGTGATTTTGGAATAAAGTTGGATGACATGGAGTCTTGGAATTGACACCTTGTTCCCCATCAGCAGTAAAGAGTTTAGAGCAGTTTATTGTTCAGAGCCTGCCCCATTGAAGCCTGTTCCACTGATGTCAGGAAATGCTGCTGCAAAAAGCAGCAAAATTGTAACTTGCATGTATTTTGTTCAATCAATTTGTTCCTTAGTTGTATATGGGCACTTCGGTCCAAGTTGTTTTGGTTTTGGTTTTTTTAACATTTAATTAGCTTTTCCTAACACTTTGAGGAAGTCTCCTGTAGTATTATAGGAATAGAAACTGGTCAGGTTACACGACAAGAGAAGGCCCATTATATAGTAGTAGATCCTTCCTCTCAACTCGAAAGCATTCCTTCCTGTAAGTTCTTTACTCAGCTTTAAATGATCCATAAGTCTGCTCTGTTTCAGGAGTGGAGATGTTATCCTATGGCCATATCAGACTCATCTCGAGGGGGACAACACTTGAGTTTTATTTGCAGACATCACATTTCCCTTGGACTAGTCTTTGGGGTCTGATGTTCCTTATTTATGTGAACAAGAAAAGGTTTCCTTTTGGGTACAGTGCACCAGGCAGATCACTCTGGGTGAGAATTAGTGTGTATGTTGAACTGATTTTTTTAGGAGTGCTGAATTTTGTATGTGCTTGAGGTGAAGTGATCTGGGGGCGTTAGTAGTTGTGAAAGCGGTGTGTGCAGCTTATTAAGGTTCTGAGATGTATTTTTAAAAAAATCAAGTTCTGGCTTTTGAAAATGGATGAGCAAGCTGTTTTTCATGATAGTTCTGGATTTCTAACTCTTGACTGTTCCTTAAGTCTAATACAAAGTGGGTTTCCATCATATGTGCAAAATAAACTTGGCTGGATTTCATTAAATGTGAAACAAAATGTTTTAAGGAGGAGCTGAGCATTAGATGTTGGATGCTTTTCCTCATACTAGGATTTTTTATATAACTTCTTGTATTGCTGAAGTTTGCCTCTGGGAGCTGTTGACCCCTTTTATCATTTCTGCTCAGGTATCTCTTAAGAGGAGGTCACTGGCCATTTGTTCAGGTAACTCTTTAGAATCTCCTTTAACTGTTCATGTGTTATTTTAATGAGACTCGGAAGCTGACTCAGACTGGGAGATGTATTTTTTAGCTTTCTGTGAAATTGTTCCCTTGGATGAATAGAAAAAGATGAGAAGCTACACCAAACCTGTTCTTGTACTAATAGCTAAAGTTATTTTTAATGCTTGCCTTCCTACCTTCTCTAAGTGAAAGAGTTTTAGCTCTGTATCAAACAGTGTAATGTTGGGGTTATACTATTTAAATCTTTGGTTACTGTGTCATGGTATTTACTAGTCCTATGCTATTTCCTAATAGGCAGTGCTGTAGATTTCATAGCAGTATTTCTTGTGAGTTGTTAAATGGCAATGCAAAGGACAGCTGTTGGCCAAGATGCAGTTAGTTGTATGTGGAGAAAACTGAATTGCAGGGGAGAGCCTGCTGAGGAGATCAATGTTGAAGCAGAAAATAGGTTAATCATGTGGGGAGGAGATGAAAACATGAGTTGTTTTAGAAGATAATTACACAAGCAACTAAATGTGAGAAGACTTTAAAATAAAACAGCAAATGCTGAAGTTGATAGTAAAAATACTTCATAGAAAATATATCTATATTCTTATTTTTGTATAAAGATTTATCTTCACCTCTTCAGACAGGAGATGTAGCTGGAGAATTGAGCACTATTAAACACTTAAGATCGATATAGTTCAGTATTAGTGTCAGTAAACCACCCCTGAGGTGTCTTCACAGGCACGTGGTTTCAGAGAATTGCTGGTGTGGTGCTCCAAGGTGGGGTGTGATGCCAGGGGGGCAAGGACGACCGTAGAAGACATGAAAATTATGAACACAGTTAATGTTGTGAGGCTCTCTTCATCAAGTGGGGCAATCCCCATTTCAGTGTGTTGTGACTACTGGCACGATAAAGGTTTATGGTCAGATTTTCATATAACAGATTTGCTTTAGATTCTTAATCTTAGAATTTTAAAGACAAAACCTACAGCAGTAAGTACCCTCACCATCCCAGTGGTGTTACTGCTACACGTGGGTCAGGAAGCTAGAAATGCTTGGGAGCAAACTCTGCTGCTTTGCTCCTGTGCCTCTGCTGCTATTCCTGTGTGACAGGATGGGGACTGTTGGATCAGTATAAGGCACTTTCAGCACCAGCAAAGTGATGGGGTCCCTAAGGCTTGAACCAGGACAGCTGCCCAGTGAAAACACGCAGTGCTTCCCGTGGAACAAAAATATATTGGTGTAAACGTTGTGTAGACAGGACACAGACACTTCCCAGGAGTGTTGTGCCAATCGGGTTAATTGCAGTGCACTCGCACATACTGCAGTGGGTCAGGATACTATTGGGATAATGTTAGACCTGTGCTAGCCACAGAGACAGTCTGCAGTTTACTTGTTTCGAGCACTCTGAAATCTAGAGTACCCAGACTTTGAAGTAAAGAAGAGATTTGGGAAATAATGAGGAGAGAAAGGAAGAAAGAGAAAAAGGTTTCTATTTAGCCTCCTGGTTGCGTTCTGCAACAGCAAATGTCTGTAGGACAGGGAGATGCCTTTGCCTGTATTTGTGTGAAGCCCTCCCAAATATGTGGAGAAGGAGCAAACTTGAGTTTTTGGAGAGCACTGTGACCTGATTCAGGTGGCAGTCAACATGTCCATGCTGGATTGATAGGTTGAGAAGACATCTTGAAGGCCAAGTTTCTCAGTGAGAGAGCAGAGAGAACTGGAAGAAGGTGTAGAGATAAGGTCAGTAATGGGATCTTTGCATCAGTTCTGAACAAATATGAGCAGGTTGTCAAGCAGTACCACATCATTTTCTCTATTCTTAGGACATAAAATGGTGGTAGATAAAAATCTGCACAATGACATCTTTTCTGCTGATAACTATGGTCTAGTTAAGGTAGAAGAAAATGGAGATACAGGATTGTAGTTGTGATCAAAGTTGGTGATGGGATTCAAGAAAAGCTATTTGTGCCAAGAAGTGTGTTTGCACAGAAGGCAAGTTGTTAACCATCAGTACTAAAAAAGATGAGTAGATTTTGAGTTGGTGTGAAAACTTACCTGGAAGGAAGGGAATGTTCTTATTTCTATTAAAGCTTCAAACAGGGTGGCATCACTTTATTCTTTATCAACCAAGTGCTCAGCTGGGTAGGCTTTCTCTAGAGGAAGGTCAGAGATGGGCTGGATAGGTCAGGAGTGTCTGGAAATGCTACTAATGAGAAGCTGTAAAAAATAATAGTATGAACTGTTCCTCAAAGCAGAAGTCTGAGGAAAAAATGCACTTCAAGACTGTTTTCATTAAGAACTATGAGGAATTCCCTCAGGAAATTTTCTTCAAACAGATGTTTTTATCACTTCTGTCTCTGATTAAACATGAGAGATCATGTTGCACACCCTACACTTGTATGGTAGACTTGGTATCAAATTGTCAAACAACTTCCTTCTGTCTGCAAATCCAGAAACTTCTTGGAAAGCTCTGAATCAGACACTGTCCATGAAAACTTCTACCTTTTTAGCTAATGGACTGGTATTGCTTTGTGGTTTTTTTTCTTTAAATTTAATGCCTGTTTGGCTCTACTTTTTAACAGCTGAACAAAATATACTAGAGGAAGCTATGTACTTCTAAAAGCTAGCATGAAGGAAAAACAACATGGATGTTTTAAGGCCATAGTGGAATTTTCCTAATGCACTTTTTTGTGATCTAGTAGTTCTTCAATTCAACTTTATTTCATGTGGGTTTATTTAAATGTTTTTAAAATTATTTCAGCCAAAACTAAATTATGGAAAACACAAAATATTGTACCAGATAGGTGTGCAAGTTTGTGTAAATGGTGGTTTTGAGTATTTTCTCTTACGCTGGACTTTGTTTTTGTTTTTCCAGGAAATAATGAAAACAGTGTGCCACAACTCTTGATCAGAGACCTGAAATTTGAGAAGAAGTCATTAGCTAAGCTCATGTTTTCTCCTGATCAAGAAAATCATCCATCAAAAGCACCAGTCAAATATGGTGAATTGATTGTATTAGGGTAAGTATTTGAGTGTGAGAGTCTGAGGGTTTTCTAATGGGTTACTTTGGAGTCTTGGAGGGCAGTATATCTATTTCTTAGGGGGGTTATTTCAATCAAAATTCTCTAAAATACTATCTCTCCACCACTGTTGGTGAGTATTTAGAATGTTTCATTTACAGTGTGAACACAGCATTTAGAGATAAAGCTACAGATAGGCAGATCTTTTTGGGTGTCATGTTTGGGACCCGAATCTCCTTGGCTTGTCAGTAGCCGATTTGAGATTCATCTGTGTAGCATTACTTGCCCTACAAGCTTTGTGTGTCTGTGCTGCAATGCTGTGGTCATGTTTCAGTGTTAATTGATTCTCAGATTTAAGTGTGATTAATTAAAAATATGTGATTAGTAACACTATACTAATTAAGGATACTTTGTGCTTAGAGTGAGAGTTCCTGTGGGTCTGTGTCTCATGAGACACTAAGCAATACAGAAAGATGGACTTTGTTTCTTTTCTGTGCTTTTTAATAGGTACAATGGGTCTCTCCCAAATGGAGATAGAGGAAGAAGAAAAAGTAGGTTTGCTTTATTTAAAAGGCCCAAGGCAAATGGGGTGAAACCTAGCACTGTGCATATTGCCTGTACCCCTCAAGCAGCAAAGGTAAGCTCCATTTCTCTGGCTAAGTCTGGTTTCTCCTAATACTGTGTAAAGAGCTCCATCAGGTCAGAGCTGTTACAAAGCAATGTAAAAAGCATGAAGTTTTGGCTGTGAAAATAATGGTTCATATTTATCCAAGGCTTTTTGGTACCTGTCATGTACCAGTACATGAATGTTCCAGGCACTTTGTATTTTGTTTTCCTTCCAAGTTCACTACAGACATCTGTTTTAGACTTCTTGTATTTGCACTCACTCATGCTTTAGGGCTAACTTCACTGAAGCTGACTTTTAAATGATCCTTTGCCAAAGCTCCATGTGCATTTGCTGCTCCATCAATTGAGTAGGAGTTCCCCAGGGATGGGGACAGGTGGATTTTGCAGGGCATGTTTCATGGAACTTACAATCAGTTTCAGAGTTCCCATTGAGAAGCAGTAAAGGAAAAGCTTAGGTCCTGAAGTTGAATTGTGTTTTATATCAAAACTAGTACATTATAGCTAAGGTGTTAATCATTGAATATTTCTGTATTGTGGCTATTCAAGTGTGTGTGCAATTAAGTTCAGTAACTAATGGAGCATTTCTACTAAAACAATGGAATTTCAGGAGGCTTAGTGGTTGTTTAGAAATTGCCAGCAACAGGATCAGGCCCTTAAATACAGTAGTGTTGAGTGTTTGACTCCATGAGCAACTTGACACTTAAAAAAATTGATCCCTAAATTCAGAGAATGCCATGAAGTGATCTGAAATCAAAAGCATTTTTCTAATCAAAGTTCTTGTAGTAGAATGATATTCATAAGAGATCTGTGAAAAGAATATTTCTCCAAATTCCTTATGAGCTTCAATTAAGTGCTATTTAGAAGCACTTTTAGAAGAGTATTTGCTCAGTTTCTACTAGGTAGTTGCAGAATGAACATCTAGGCTAACAGACTGAAACCTAGATTACTTTGCTACAACTTCTGCAACCAGCACCAAGTTTCTCCATTTTACTCTATTTACCACCACTTTTCTTGTCTATGTATCTTATCAATCATCACTGATTTTCAGTATGAACTTGGGTCCTGTTTTTAGAATGAACTCCCTAAGTTTTTGTCCACCCTTTTCTCTTGAACAGGTTCAGGCTGAGAGCCGTGGAGGTGTTACATTCAGTTTTAGCCTTTGCATTTGGTTGTTTTGTTCTTTTGTGTTAAGGCTAGCATTGCTTTAACACAAAACATGACTAATAATGAGCTGTGGTTACGTGTATTTTGTTCCAGCTTGTGGTAAAGAGACCAGTTTGGTCTGTTGCTGAATCAATCCTTCAGCTTTCTTTAAATGGCCAGGACTGGGTTTCGTGAAGTTTAACTACAGGTGTGTCACTAACAACCATCTGCAATAATTAGCAGAACAGGAGCCTGATTATATATGTGTACTGTCTGCTTTGTTGCTGTATACTGTAGAGTTACTGTGCATTGCTTCAATAATATTTGGCATTTTTCCATAGGCAATAAGTAATAAGGACCAACACAGCATATCTTATACTTTGTCTCGGGCCCAGACAGTAGTAGTTGAATATACTCATGACAGCAACACAGATATGTTCCAGGTATGTGAAGTAAATATGTAAGTGTATTCTCACTTTTTGGAGCTTCTAATAAAGCATCCTCTCTGCAGGCTTTTTTTCCTCAGACCCAGAAGTTTGCATGTGTCAAGTTTCTACATTTTATTCTTTAGAGCAACTTAATACTATTTGTTCCCGAGGCCATCCCATGAACAAGGCTGTGTCTGCATCTCTCTTAGACTTGGGCAAAGGTGAAAGTTGAGGGGAGGGTTTCTAACTAATGCACAGGATTATGGTTTTGCCTTTGATTGCTGGTAGGCAAGTTCATGTAACCTGTCTCCTAGTCCCTCCTTGCAAAATGAAGAATAAAGTGCACTATTCTCTTTAAGCACTTGGAACTTTGCTCCTGGCATTTACAAAGGGATTTGGGATCAGCCAGTTGGAGACAGGGCAGAAGAAATACAGTGTGAAAACACAGGAAAGCTTCTGGCACAACTAATATGAAAAATACCCTGAACTTCTTTAAGCAAACCCAGAAATCTCTAAAGTGCTGGGAGATGTGGAGAGAGGAGCCTCAACGCTGACACTGACAGTTCAGAGCAACTTTGCTGCAGTTCCTGTGTGTCTGAGAAGGGACCACAAACACATTTGCAGCTGTGGTGTGCACTCATATCTTATAATTGTTTCCTGTTTTTCTCAAAAAGGAAGGGGTTTGTTTTGTTGTTTTTTTTTTTTTAACATGTGCTTTGTTCTTTCTGATTCCCAGACTGATCTTGCATTGATTTATTTTTTTTTTTATCCCTGGTTGTTGTCACTAATTTATGGCAAGTAGTTTTGCTGTCACAGCATTAGCTGTGACGCCACTGCAAGATCTAAGGAGATGGGAGGTGTTGGGAAGTGGTGGAGGAAGCTGCTCTGCAACTGCAAATACTTACAACAGAGCAAAAGAACTGTAATGAAATCACTGCAGCATAAGCTATTGTTTGTGTGAGTGTTCTCTCTTCAGGCATGCTGTGGCATGCATTCTGCTCTGAAATTGCCCCTGGCAATCCCCATGTACTGATGGGTTATCCTGCCTAAGAAGCAATAGACAAATACATTCTGACAAAGCAGTTTTAGTCTCAGGAAAGCTCTCCAGCCTTCACCAAAAAAGCACATCAAGCTTTTGGGTCTCCTGCTCAGCAGTTAATCAGTCTTAATATAACCAGCTGTTTTGTAAGAGCCTGAGAGTGAGTAGCAGTGTGTCAGAGAGCTTTAAACTTGGCCATGTGAATGTTTGGGAGTGGGATATTACTTCTCTTCTTTGTAAAGAAAAGGACAAAGTGAGTTGACTGGAAAAGCAGTGATACCTATGCAGTTCTGTCAAACTCAGTGCTGTTCTGTGGGACTGCAGAATTCACTGAAAAGAAGCCACAGCTTCCAGAAAAATCTGATAGTAGTCAGATGTTGAATTCTTGTGTTCTCTGAGTGTTAGCATAACCCCTCTCTGCCACAAGCACCTTGTAGCAGGTCTTTCACAAAAGGTTTGCTGCTCCTCAGTGCCCCACCAGAGCTGAAGAGACAGCTCACATAATCTAAATTCTCTACATCTACACCTCCATCTAGTCTGGCATTGTTCAGAATACTGTGGGTATGCAAAGTGAGTGAATGTCACTTTTCTTCCCTCTAACTGCTGTTTCCTGGCTGGTTTTGGTGCTGCTGCAGCTGATCTGCTTAACCAGAGCGTAACCTCCCTGATGAGAAGGCCTTCATTGTGAAATCATCTCAGAATTGACTTCATTACATCATTTTATTTCCCTCTTCCTTCAGTTGGCTGTACCCATCTTTCAGAATAATTGTGATCACTTGAAGACAGAATAATTCATCAGTTCAGATTAGGCTTTAGATGGGTGGAGGGGAATGCTTTAAACTGTAAAGTCATGATTTTTGTATTGTCACTTTCAAGTGCTTTGCACTTGAATATTCCCAGACCCAAAGATAAACTTCTGACCAGTTGTTTTTTTTCTTAATCCCTTTCCAGATTGGCCGATCAACGGAGAGTCCCATAGACTTTGTAGTGACAGATACAGTTCCTGGAAGTCAGAGCAATTCGGATACACAGTCTGTGCAGAGCACTATATCAAGGTTTGCCTGCAGAATCATATGTGAACGTAACCCCCCTTTCACTGCAAGGATATATGCTGCAGGATTTGACTCCTCAAAAAACATTTTCCTTGGGGTAAGGGAACTTCTTTTGTTCCTAAAAGTTTGGTTCAGGCTTATTTTTTAAATTAATTTGTAGCTCCACTTCAGCCAAATTACAATTATCATTGGTGTAATTTCTTCTAGGAGAAAGCTGCAAAGTGGAAGACATCAGATGGACAAATGGATGGACTAACAACAAATGGAGTTCTTGTGATGCATCCTCGTAATGGATTCACAGAGGACTCCAAGCCAGGGGTGTGGAGAGAGATCTCTGTGTGTGGGAACGTGTTCAGCCTCCGCGAAACCAGATCGGCTCAGCAGAGGGGAAAAATGGTGAGAGTAGTGGCCAGTGTTTTATGCAACCTGTTTAAAATGGGTACAGCTGTAAGTGGTAAAGTCTGGGCATAGAGCTGTAATCTGCTGAAATTCAGTGTCATTGTCACCTCTGCAATTAGTTACATTGAATTTTGTGTGTCTGTCTTCATGCACAAAGGTGTCTTGCTCAACCTGCACTACTGACTTTTTCTGCAAACTAGCACTTAATTGCATATCTAGACTGCCGGCGGCTGTGGCCGTGTGGGTAAAGCCGCTGCCCCTGGATCCGTGCTCCTTCTCGGAAGGACGCCGGTTCGAGTCCTGCGGGTCTCGCTCTGCCAACTTCGTCCGGGCTTGCCCCGGCCAAGGCTTAGAGTGTCCCAGGGCTAAAGGGGGTGGGGCCAGTTCCGCGCACGGCTGAGCTCCACGTAATAAATCCATTCGCGCAGGCATAAAAAGCATCGTCGTTCGCGATGGCTAGCCACACACACACGCATATCTAGACTGCTCTCCTAAATTGAGTTGCCAGTCTACTATGCACTTCTGCAAACTGTCCTAGTCCTGTGCACATTTTAAAGAGTATTTTTCTGATTCTTCCTCTTGAGTTTATGCTTCTTTTTTTTTTCCTCTTTTACAGAATACTTTTGCTCTTTTATAGAATAATACAGAAAAATTATTACTTTATTGGATATTCATTTCTACCTTGGCATTCTGAGTTCTTCTCCTTCTCTTATTGACAGAACTTTGGTGACATTTCCAGGAGATAGTTGGTTTTGGTGTGACTTGAGATCTCTCAGCAAAATGAAATGCTATATTGAACACTTCTAAGTCAAGTATTTAGCTAAGAGTACTAACAGATGACTTTTTCTGGTGGAGGGAAAGGCTGTGTGTAAAAGTGTGCTTGAAGAAAAGAGTCTAAAATATGGAGGACAAGAGAAGGCTTGTGCCATTCCTCAATTCAAGTAGCATAGTTGGAAGTGCTCTAGGTAGGGATGGGGTTGAGAGGAGCTTTTTATGATTTAATGTGGTCTATTTTAATGCACACATTGATTTCTTAAGATGTGGGGGTGGGGTTTTTTGTCCAAAGGGAAAAAAAAAGGGTAGAGAGGGAAGCTGGTACTGGGCTCTCGAAGGGCACCTTTATAGATAGTCAGGAAGCGCTCAAAACTTTTCCTGACTCTTCCAGACAGGTTTGCATGATGGAAGTGCACAGTGTTAACTCCTCAGGTACCCTTGAGTGATACCTCTCTTTGTCTCTATCCACCACAAGGTTGAGAACGAGACCAACCAGCTGCAGGATGGGTCCCTGATCGACCTGTGCGGGGCGACGCTGCTGTGGCGCACGGCGGAGGGGCTGTCCCGCACCCCGACCGTCAAGCACCTGGAGGCCCTGAGGCAGGAGATCAACGCGGCCCGGCCCCAGTGCCCCGTGGGCTTTAACACCTTGGCCTTCCCCAGCATGAAAAGAAAAGATGTTGTAGACGAAAAGCAGCCGTGGGTGTATCTGAACTGCGGGCACGTGCACGGCTACCATAACTGGGGGAACAAGGAGGAGAGAGACGGCAAGGACCGCGAGTGCCCCATGTGCCGCTCCGTCGGCCCCTACGTGCCTCTGTGGCTCGGCTGCGAAGCGGGATTTTATGTGGATGCCGGACCTCCAACTCACGCCTTCAGCCCGTGCGGACACGTGTGCTCGGAAAAGACAACTGCATACTGGTCCCAAATCCCTCTCCCTCACGGTACTCACACTTTTCACGCAGCCTGCCCCTTCTGTGCACATCAGCTGGCTGGTGAGCAGGGCTACATCAGACTCATTTTCCAAGGACCTCTTGACTAACACAGGCGTGGCCGAGGACTGCAGTAAACTCATAAGCTAAGCGATTCTGATTTTTAAACCAACTGTTTTTTCATATTCTCTGGGCTTTGCTGGTTTGCATTAAGATGAAGAATTTTTGGTTTTTTTGTTACAACAGCTAAATCCCTCTCAATTGAGAAAAGTCTGGAAATAGAAGAAATGGGGGGAGAAGGGGGAGAACTCCTGCTTTTTTTAGTTAACTACTTCTGAAGGGGTGAGGGAAGTGTTTATAAGAGTGAACTTCAATGCCTTCCGTTTAATGGTTTTGAATCACATGCCCACAGTGTTTGAAAGTTGTTTCATTCTTTTTGTATATGGAGGGTAAATAGTTCAAAGAACATTAGTTTACAGCTTGGATGCAAACATTGTAAAATATAACATGTATATTAACTCTTTTCTATTTATCTTTATTATTGAAAATATGTAGAATGTTTAGAGAGTAGCATGGTCATAGTGTGTTACATCCAACTGCTGGATGTGTAGAGTAGTTCTGGATGGAGAAGAACGTGAGATGGAAATGGTAGAAAAATCTTTTAATCTAAAATACTGAGTTCTTAGAATAGTTAAATGCTTTTTAAACAAAGCTAATGCAAATTATGATGGCATAAGGTTGTGCTTTAACCGTGTTGAAAGGTAGCTAAGAAGGACTTCTTAAAATGTCTTTTTGGTAGGACTGTACTTAAGATCTGGTTATGAGGAGAATATTTACCAGACTCTTTGAATATGCAACTTAGTCTAGATTAAGGATTTTTTTTCTCCCTTCACGCTAACACTTCTCTTTATTTAGCATTAGTGACATTTGTGAGGATTTTTCCAATGTTAGAATGAACAGACTTGAAAAGATGAGGCTTGTTCTGTTCCTTGCTGTTTGGGGCGGGGGTGAGGGGAGAGGTGGGTGCACCTGGACACGTGTGTGGGCAGCAACTTGTGACTTGGCCACATCTCAGCTTGTGATGGGTTTGTCAGGTGGATGCTCTGCCTTCCACCCACAGACTGGTGCATGGGGGCCCTTTCCCCACTGCCAGGTGAAAATGCTCATCCAGGCCACAGGGAACAGAGGCACAGTCTGGTACCCAAGGGATGTGTGCCCGTGTCCCAGCATCCTTGAGCAGCTGGTCACAATTGTCAGTTTGTTAGAGAGAGCTGGGGCTGGACTAGGCCCACACCCTTCAGTGTGGGACGCTGTGGTGAGCTCTGGTTAACTGGTCTTTCTCTCTGCTCTCCCCTCCCTCCCCATCCATTCCCTCCATAGCCACCAGAAAAGGCCAGTGCACTACACGCAGCTTTGCTGCTGACCCACTGTGCTTCAAGGCAAACATACAACCTGACCTTTTTAGGATTGATTTGAGCTTTTTGGGCCAGCTTCATATTTTCTTTTTTTTTTTTTCCCCTCAAAGTATGTACTGTATAATTGACAGTAGCAAACTTCTGTACTTTATAGTATAGCTTTCATTTTTCTTTTGAAGCTGTTCTAAAATTTTCTTGGTTTAAAGAGACCTGTGTTGCTTAGATGTCATAAATTACTTTGACTGTCAATTATTTCTCCATTTTGAAAAAGAAATGATATATGTTGTTTGGTTCACTCAGGAAATGCATGTGTCAGGAAACCTGTACTATAAGTTCAGTTGGCTGTCATGTACAAGTAACTGCTGTTACTCCCTTTCCATAGAAATATAACTGATTTTGACATTTTCCAGATTATATGCATTAAGTAATGAAACTTATGCAGCAAGAAATCCCTGTATTGTAGTTGTTCTAATCATCTTATTCAAACTATAGTATACTGTAGTTTTAATTTTTATTTGCAAATTAATTTATTCAAACTATGTGAGTAAACACTTTTCAAAAATAGAGATCTTGGGATTGTCTGTGGCTTTGTTTCCAAGAGATGGGAAAGGTGGCTGGGGATGGCCCTTCTTTTGTCACCTAAGCTGTCAGTTCCATGCCTGTGGATTGAGAGCACAGAGAAGCAGCAGCTGTGAAGACTTTGCACATTTTCCTGGTCATGGCTTTGAGTGGTTCGTTTCAGATGTGACCTCTTAACATGTTTTATATTTAACTATGTGTTAGCGAAGGTGAGAGTGTTGTTTAAAAGACACAGTTAAATCAGTTACTTCCCTGAGTAAGTTACAAATACTGAAATGTAAGCAAAACCTGAACTAAATGTCTGGGCTCTTCTAAAATGATAAGAGCTGGTGATTCCATCTTCCACAAAATCTGGTTGATGCTTCCCTGGTCCTCCTCTTGTTGACTGTGGGAACATAAAAACTCAGAAAAGGATATAATGAAAGCTACAAAGCAGTGTGAGTAACACACAGCTGAACTGTGAGCACAGATTGAGCACGGGGTGGTAGGAGGAGTATGGAAAGCGATGTACTCATCCCGTGTTGGAGGCACAGCTGGAGGCTGGTGTGGAGCCAGTGGTGGTGTTGGGTACAGGCACATCTGAGGAGGAGAGGGTGATGCCCAACATGCAGCCATCATTAAGCCTCCACCCCCTTTAAGATGATACATTCTGCTTTCACTGTACTTCTCTAGCCCACCCTCACCCCCCCGAAAGAAAAAAATGAGACTCCCCAGCCAAAGGTGTCAGAGCAGAACTGGCTGTGACTCTGTGGAGTGTTATGCTAAGATCACTCTTCAGAGTCTGCCTCACGCTCTCTGCCTGTTGCATGCTTTTCTTGACCCAAGCTGTGCTTGTTAATCCCATTTTTAAAAGGGCAGACCATGGGCATTCAAACAGGGAAATCCCACTGTGAAAGGCAGGATAGCAACAGTAAGTAGTTTGAGGAGCAAGTTCCATCAACTAACAGCAGCAGCTCTGACTGGGGTTCCCTGTTTGAGTTCCCCCAGGCTGCTGTTCTTTAACAAACAATTGCAATAGTCCTCTGTAAAGGGGAAAACATCAAATTAAAAGTAAAGCTGTCCCTTAGACTCCACCAGCTGACTGAAGCACTGTGAACTTTAAGGCCATTCTGTCTGAACAAATTTTGGAGCTGGGTGAAGTGCAAGATGGGGCACTGTGCTGGCTTTGAGACAATCACAGTTTCATTTATGACAGACTCAATGAGCCCCTTGCAGTGGCAAAAACCATCCCCATGTGGAATCTGTGGCCTTTACCTGCTTTCAAAGGTTTTCTCAATTGGCAGAAGCGTTGGTGATGCAACCAGCATGTGGTACAGGACTGTTCCTTGGGAGACCACTGCAGGTATGAGAAATTGAGAAGGGAACGCTTGTGAAAATGAGGTGAGGTGTAGATGCTTTTTTAGCCTCCAAGTTTGTTGAAGCTCTGCAGAAGTGTCTCTGGAAATCAGCAGCCAGTGTTCTGCAGCTGGTTTCTGCATGGCTGCTCTGTCTTGCACAGTGTGATGTGTAAAGCAGGTGATTTAATGAACTAATTTGCTCTTCAGCTGTAGGAAATTGCAGGGATTTAACACAGGTAGGAGGCAGCAGCTTGGCACAGCAGCTGGCTAACAAAGCCCTTTTGTTTTTTTGGGGTTTTCCCCCAAAGCAGCAGAGGGGCAGCTCAGTGTGTTGGCTGGCAGCAGGGCAGGAGCTGATGGGGAGGTTCCTGAGGGCTTTTCCCTGGGTGGGCAGCCCAGCGCCAATGGAGTGCTTGGGGCTGGAACAGTCCCACATACCCCTGGCACGGCTCTGAGCTGTGTGGTGCAGGCTGGGGATGAGGTTTTCTAATCCCATCTTTGCTACTAGGCCTGTTACACCTGCAAGAATGAGCCTGGTATCCTGGAGGGTTCAACCCCATGTCTAAGTCACCCCAGGAGACTCCTGTGTTTGAAGGTGCTCTGCAAATCTCATAATGATCCTGCGGTGCCATGCTTGATCTCCCTGAAGTGACACTTTCCAGGCTCCAGTCTAAAAATACATTTCCAGTTTTGCAATATAAATCTATCATCGTGACTACAGCTACTCGCACGCTGTCTTTCAGCCTGGATTAAGCCTGGTTGGTGTTGGATTAGACCACATTTCCTGCCTCTAGTCTTGGCTCATCCCTTTTCTGCAAAAACGCTGGCAGAGCTCATCTATTTTTAATTGTAGCACTTGGCTTTAACATAAGGGCTGTGATCATCCTAGAAAAGCAGTTTCTAAGGCTCTTTTGTGGCTGCAGGAGATCACTTGAAAAAGCGCTGTTGTGCATCCTGTGAAGATGATCTGGGAAAGCATCTCTGCAGGAGCTCTGATGGTTCCTGTGACGTTTTGGGGGGGCTCTTTGGCAAGCGTGGCTTCTGCAGGGGCAGCACCCTTTCCAGGTGCTGCTTCCAGGGAAGGAAGGACCCTGTTTTCTCACAGACTGCAGCACTGTGTCGCTGTGCCATTGGGAGCAGTATCCCATGGTAACGTAGCTGGTGACACAAACCCAGGCAGGGAAACACCCATGGATGCATAAGGAACAGGCTGCTCCTTCAGCTCTGCTGGGTGCTACTCCTCGTTGGTCTGGTCTCATCTCCATCCTGAAAGAAAAACTGGGGAGAGGGGAGGCGGCATATTTAAAGGACAGGAAAATTGGGCTGTTATTCCCTCAAGACTAAGGTGCCTCTATGAGAGCAGCCATCCCAAACACAGCCTGCAGCAGTGCCAGTGGCTTGGAACATGCCTGGGCATCAGTGCAGCTTTAGGGAATGGCATTAGCTGTGAGCCCTAGTGGCTGAATCTTCATGTTCTTGCCTTGGACCCCCTGTGAGCTGTTGCCCATCCTCCTTGCAGCCCTGGCAGCGACATTCTGCAGGCACAGGGAGCAGGCAGCTGGGGAAGCAGGGTCCTGTTCCCTTTGCCTGGCACAAGCCTCTGTGTGGGATCAGGTAAGGAAGGTGTCACCTGGGGCTGTGTTCCCTGAGGCTGAGCTCAAAGGGAGATGAGTAAGCCAAGGCAAAGTGCCAGCTCTGGCAGTCAGAAGCTTCCTGCCCACTCCATGCCGCTCTTGGGTTTGCTGCTATTGTGCTCAGCTCTCTCTATCCTTGCCCTACTGCCCCTCTTGCAGGGCTGGCAGGAGGGAGTGGGAGCTGGCACCAAAGTCACCCTGTTTGCTGGCCTGTGCTCTTTGCCTGGCTCAGCTGGCCAGGGTCTCTTTGTGGCAGCAGCAAAGGAACCAGCATGTACTGGGTTCTGCCGTCCTTGCCATGCAGGAGCTGAGATAACTCACAGAAATGCAAATGGACCTTATGCATCAACTCAAGAAGGACTTTCCCACTGTCAGAAGCAACTCCTTTGTAATTTGGCAATGCCTGCAATGCTGTGACGGTTTTATTTTGAATACTTTTGCTGATTTAGTGTCCCTAAACAGCTCTGAGGCAGAAGTAAATTATTAATCTGTTCCGACTTCCTTCCTCTGCCTTGTCTATGTAGGTAATACCAGTCCTGTACTAAGATCGGCTGCCTTTCAGAAATACAATGAGAGCGGAGTCTTTTGGAGTTAAACACATGCCAGGATCTGTCTGTTTTGCCTTGTTGTAGTGGAAAGGTCTTACGAAAAGGCTTCCCCTCCACAGCCCTTGTGCAGTGCACGCTGGACTCCTGAGGATTCCCCCTGAGCACCACACGAAGCATGAACGGCACGGGGGGAGGAAATGATAGTTTATGTTGTCAGACAGTGGATGTAAGTGCAGTATACAGTTAACTCACACAGTGGGAAAAGCTTCCTTAGGTGTGTTTTTCTTTACTACCCACTCCCAAGATTGTCTACTTGTTTATATCCCGTTGTCTTGGCCCCTATATTTGTTTCTGCTTCAACACTGCCCCTCCTCCCAAGCAAAAATTAAATCAAATTCACTTTTCTCTGCAAATATCTGAAAGTTTCTCAGTCATGTTTGCTGTGGTATGCCTTTTTCCTTAAGTGCAATGTGTGGCTTTTAATGAATTAAACCATGTTAGCTGGACTCAGGCCCTGCAAAATGTATTTTGAGAGTTTTTTGGTCATCTAGTCTTCAGCCTAGATAGGGTTTCCCCTTCAGTCTGTCCTGGAAAATGCTGGAAACATGAGCTGGTCAAGGATAAGGAGAGAGCAATGGCTTTCCTGGGCAACAGCTCATGAAGGATGAGGTCAGCTTGTCTCTGGGTTGAAGGGATCTCCTTCTTTCCCTGGACCATGCTCAGATCCCCAGCACCTCCCACTTCCCAGCCCTCTGACACCTCTAAAATCATTTTTTTAATATAACCACCTTACAAATGGGATCTACCCATGTTTTTCCCTTTGGTTGGCAGCAATTCAGGAGCTGGATGAACACGAAGCCTTTAGTGCTTCCATATCTACATCTCTCCACAATAATATTTTTAGCTGATCCCAGAAGATTTGAAACAAAACAAATGCATGCAGCAATATTCTAAACTTGCCTGGATGCAAAGCTAAAAACTGCAGCTTGCTGTCATGTGCTGGATGAAAGGAATTGAGTCAACTCATCCTTTCCAAAAATCCCATGCCTTTTTTTTTTTTTTCCCTATTGTGTGGGAGGAGGAGAGAATTAGTTATTCAGTGGAACCAGGACAATTAAAAGCAAATGCAGCTTCCAGCAACGCCATCATCTGTTCAGTTAGCCCTGAGCAACACAGAGGCAGAGCCTGGCTTTTTAATTGGCCTCCTTCCTCTCTCTGGCCTGTGCTTCCCATTGGCACAGTGGCTGGCACTTCCCAAAGTCTCTGTAGGACTGTGTTGCAGGTGTGCCCAGTTCTGTTTTGGCTGGACAATCACCCCAGTTGTGACTTCAAAGGGGGTGAAAGGCTCCAAACCGCAGTGGTTGGAGAGGTCAGGGTCTCACCTGCGCAGCTTGTGTTGCCCTGCAATGGGGACGTGGCTGTGGCTCCCACCACGGGATGAGCCTGTGGTGTCACCCTTCACCAGTGCTGGAGGATAAAAGCATTGTCTGAGGTGGGTCACAGGGAGATGTGGGCACCTTTTCCACCTTCTGCCCCTTCCCACAGCCTGTGGTCACAGTGGCCAGCAGAGCAAAGCTGCCAGAGCCTCAGGTCATTTAAGTAGCCCTTGCTTCCCTTCTGAAGGGGAACTAAATCAATCAGCAGGTCTTTAAATACCACATGGCATGGATATTTAATGCCTTTTCACTTATTCACGTTAAAAGTGGACCCAGAGCAGCTTTCCTGAGGAGTCAGTGCCAGAGACTTGGTTTCACCACCGCTCTGGGGGTTTTCAGTGTTACTCAGCACATTTGCCAGCGTCACTCTTTATCGCTTGAAAATCTCACTCCACCTGTTCTGGGGAGGAGAAGCAGAAGGTGTGTTCAAGCACCTTTGGGGGATGATGAGTCATGCTCATGGCAAACTCTGACAGCTGCCTGCCAGGGAAGCCATGGCCAGAGCCTCTGCAAAGTGGGGCTTGCCTAAAGCCCCTGCCAGCCCTAAAACAAATAAAATCCCCATCCCCCCCATCCCTACACCAATATTGCCAAATGCACATTATTTACATGGTGGAGTGTTTTTCATACCGTAGAGGCCTGGGGTTAATCTTCCTTACAACAGCATAAATATATTTATAGATCATGTGTGTCTGCATTTTGTTATACTTTTGACTTTATGGGCTAATGGTTAATAAAGCCAGGGCCTATTTATGCTTCTGCAGTGAAAAATGTGTTGAATAGTATCATGCGAGGGGCTTGGGCTCTGCTGGCCCCCAAACAATCTTTCAGACTGTAATTTAGGGGCTAATTCACAGTATTAGAAGGATAAAAGTGGTGTGTCAGAGGTGGGATTCCCCAGAATACAGCAGAGGAAGGGAAGAGCAGCCACAGGAGACCTCAGGATGGGAGATATCTAATCCACCTTTGCTCTTGATACTCAAAATGTCAGTGTATCTCAAATTTCCCTACTATTTCAAAGAAAACAACTGACCACCATTAAGAGTTCCCAGATTGCATCAAACAATTTTTCTGCGAATTTTAGATGCAAGTTTCTTTGCATCAGCTGATTAAAAAACATACTGCTCATAATGTAACCACAGATCCACGGAAGGTCCTCTCTTTCATTAGTCTGCCCCATAGCAAGGTCAGTTCTACCCCAATGCTGCTTGTAAGCACTCAACTCCCTTATTCTTTCAAAATCTGCAGTAATGGAGACTCCACAACCCCTGCAGGCAGCCTGGCCCTTGGTTCAGCCATCCTCTTAATGAAAAATGGCTCCTCTTCCTGGACCTAAAGCCCCACAAAAGGACACCTTTGGCGTGTTGTTCCCACTGAGAGCACATGATGGCCATAGCTCCATCTAGCAGCATCTGGCATAGTTAAGGGTCTCAGCATGGCTCTCCTCAGCCTGTTCTTCTCTTTGCAGAAGCAGTCCTTTTGCTCTTTCTCCATAGGCTGTGTTTGCCAGACTTACAGGTTCTTGCTTCTGTTTCCTGAACTCTGTCCTCAGCTTCACCTCATCTTCCTCAAGGCCCCTGTGCTTGCTGAGTGAAGAGAGAACGTCCCTGCCTACATCCCTTCAAAGACTACCCATCTCCTCCACTGAGGAAAAATACCCTGGTGGTTCTTTGTTTCAGTACATTTTTGCCCACATTTTGGGTGCCTGAACCACAACCATTCATCAACCTGGACCTTCTGCAGAGGTTTTAGCTGTGAGGTGAGGGGGATGATCCACACCAAAACAACCCTGTGAAAGCAAATATTAGTGCTGCTTATAGTGTTGCTGCTGCACCCCTGGGATGGGGGTGGAGCAGATTCCATCCTGAAAAACATGATGGAGAGGCTCTCTCCCTACCAGGGGCTTCAGTGCTTCCCCTGAAGCACCTCCAATTCACACTCTTCATGGGACAGATCCTGCCTTAGGATCAGTCTCTGCAAAACCAACTTGTTAATGAATTAATTAAGATAGAACTTGTATCTAAAGTAAATCAAGGAGCAAGTTGGGACCAAATATTTACCTGCTGTTTCAGGTTTGTTTTCTTAGAGAAAAAGAAACAACTCAAAGCAAAAGCTTTTGTATTGCAAGCACTTCTGCAGACTTTGGAAATAAAAGACCAGCTTCCTGCAAAAAGTATGTCTTATTGATCAGCACCTTCTCCTGCATGACACTGAATGAACCTGTCCAACAAATAGACCTGGAAGGGAAAAAAAGAAAGGAAAGGTGCCTAACAAGCCTTAAACCTCTGATATTCAATTTATTAAAATTTAATGATGAGGTATTAATAATGAATGCAGCCAGGAAGACAGAACAGCATTAGGATGGCCTCAAGACTCCTAGTTAGGTGGATTTCTCTACAGAGCTGGGAAAGAAGAGGGCAGCTTTCAATGGATGAGAAGGCTCCTATGAGGGACAGCTGGAAGCAGCAGTCTGCAGCAGGCTCTGTGGGCTGGCTAGACTGGTGGAAGAATGTTTTAAGGGTTCCTTTCAGTAAAAGCTGAACTGGGGGTGAGTTGCATGCACGTCTTGTGAGGAGAAGATGCTCGTGAATTCCAAGACCTTGAGTACAGTGTAGGGAATTGGGGTCATTTCCTCACCCATGGTGATTTCCTGTGTGAAATTAACTGTCTCCCCATGGCTCCCACCCCATATGGTATGTGCACAGAAATCCAGTCTCCCACCTCTTCAGCCAGATTTTGGGAGCTGATGTTCCCATGGCAGCGGCTGATGGGACAGACAGAGCCGGGGATGTGGTGAATGTCACACCTTGAGCGTAAACAACTCGGTTGCCTGTTCACCTCATAGTAATGCTGTCTAGGCCATTTCCTTTGGGGGCTGCATTAGCCAGCAGGATTCAAGTGAAGATGCAGCACATCTGTGACTTCCCTTCCCCAGTTGCCAGGCCAGCTGCCTTATCAAAGAGAGGAATGGAGTTGATTAGACACGGCCTTTTTGTAAGCCCAAAAGCAGTTGCTTTAAGGCTCATGTGGGTCTTTAATATTAATTAATGCTGTATTTGGATGCCCACCCTAAATACTGATAATAGATTCTCTGGTCCTGTGGGACTTCTTGTCTCCTGGAGTTTATAGTGTTGCTCACTGACAACAATTTGATTAGTTTCTTGAAGGCTCCAGAGTAAATTTTACTTGGCCCTGCTGACTCTGGGTTCCTTTCAGCTCTCTTAACTGTTGTTTAAGCTGTTGTCTTCCTCATCTGGCCTGTATTTCCTGTCTCTGTTTCTTACTATGAAGTGTGTTAATAAGCATCTGGATGCCATTAACATGTTTTGTGAGAACAGAAGCAGGATAAAAAGTAAAAATTGAAAGCAGAGCCTACGTAGAAGTAAATCTGTGTTCTTTTGTGTTTGCATCAGGAGCAACCTCCCAGAAGAAGACATCTTTTGCATCTTCCCTGTGCTTGTGAAACAGACTGACTAATATCAGTCAAGTAGGTGCAAAAACACAGTTTGGACAAGGGAGTTCCATGGTGTAATAAGAACCACTTCCACAGGATCCAGGAGGTATTAGAAAGAGTTTGGCTCTGGTTATCTCAAAACACCCTATCCCAGTAAGCGTTTCTCTTCTGGCTCTGTGAGCAGGGAATAAAAAGAGGCAGGGCAGAAGAGCACTGATCACTTTTCTCCTTGCTTTCCAGGGCTGGGTAAATCCACAGAGCATATCTGAGCTCTTTTGAAAAGTCACCAGCAGATGAAGTAATTTGAGGCCTCACCCACACCACAGTTTATTCAGCCAGCTGCGTAGGTCTCTTAACAGAGGTGCTTTTTAATGCGACACGTCAAGCAGTGAAAAATGTCACTTTGATTTTGACACACTCCCCACCAAGAATGATGTATTTTCTGCTATGCATTGTTGTCAAGGTGAAGAAATGAATTAGTGTGCATTTTTAATTACTTTGATGTTGAGTTCTGATATAACCTGGAAGGGAAACATCACCATAGATGAATAAAGAGGTGGTGTGAGAGCTGATCACCCTCTGGTGAGGAGCCAAGCTCTGCAAACGCGAGGAGGTGATTTCAGTGCTGTTTCTATCTCTTTGAATCGGTTGCTCGGTTCTGCTGGCAGCCAGCAGACACCGGGAGACAAGCAAGACACGGATTGTCTGCAGTCCAGGTAGTCCTCGTTTCTGGAAGCCTGGGGAAAGGCTGCCATCTGCTGTCACGCAAAGCAGTTGCTGGGAATGGATTTGACCTAAATCAAATCACAGCGGCCACGCTGAGGCTGTGAGGAGCTCAGGGCAAAAGCAAGGTAAGGCAAGCAAAGACAAACTGCCTGCTTAAAGACCTGGTGATGTTTTCCACACAGATTCCTCTCCTAATAATGGCTGTTACCTATCATGCACTTAGAGGAAAAGAATCATCCCTGTGCTCCTCATCTGCTCTAATGCCTGGAATTTCTCCTCAAGGTCAAAGACAGAGGGCTGAGGCACCACTCAAGAAGCTGCTGGCTCAGTGAGCCTGCAGTGGAGGACAGGGTGCTGCTTGCTCTGTTTAATCTCAGCACCCACATCATTCTACAGCCTCTCAGTTGTAGAATTTGAAAATGCAGAAAGGTGTGTGGTTTTCCTCAGTGGTGAGCAAACTTCACCAGTGGCTGTACCTCTACCCACGTGATCTTGCAACCTAGAGCAGAGCAAAGTCTAAAAACATCTATAATTCCAGGCTTCTATCTCTGATCTTTAAAATAAAACCTGTACTGAACCCTATGCTGTCTAGAATCTAATTCTTATATCTGAAAGTCTCTATGACCCCAGCCCTGGTCCCTTGGTACCTTCTTTAGACATCACCAACTTGGTCTGTTTTTTCTGTACTTTTTTCTTTTTCTCACTCCACACCATCACTTGCTCTGAGACTGCACATTTTGACTCACAAGTAATCTCAGAAACAAGAGCTTTTTGCTTGCCTGAGGTGCTGCTTACACCAGATTGTTTCCCATTATACTTTCCTGAAAGCTTCCCACTAGAATCCCTCCTTTTGTAATGTTGGGGTGGCAGTGTCCAGAGTCAAAGGGAGCACTGCACATAACAAAGCTAGCCTGGAAAGCTGACATAAAAAAAAAGCCAGAGCTCCTGATGACTCAGGTATTAATGCACTCCATCAGACTAAACTGTGTGTGATAAATTGGGCTCACTCCAGATACAGAAGAAGGAGCTTTTAATTTTATGCAGCCTCTTTACTGGAGGCAGAGAGAGCCAAGAAGAAACTGTGTGAAATGCAGCCACATCTGCAGCATGTCTAACATGCTGAGGAATGACTTAGAGCCAGGAGGAGTTCTGCTGTCACTGCAGACATGGAGGAATACATGCCAGGGCATTCAGGAGCAACAGGAGAAACTTGGCATCACAGTTTTATGGGTTGGCCTTATGTTGATGGAATCTGTTAAGAAACTGTCCTAGAAAGAGCCATGTCAGATGATGGCCCATGAATGCAGAGGTAAGCTGGTCATGTCTTCTTTGCATAGGTCTGATCCTGAACTCTAACAGTTAGCATTTGGTTAACATTATAAAAATAATCTTCAAAATTGTCATCTGTGTTAATTTTGAGAGCCAGTAAAGTTGCCCTATAAAACTGCCACCCCCCTCTGCTTCTTCCTAAGCTCCTGCCTTCAAAGATTTCTCATGGCCTTGAGCACCACGCTCCACTTACACAAGGCATGGAAATATCTTCCCTGCTCTTGGCATGAAAAATTCAGTCTTAATATCACTTCGCATCACTTATGACATGAAGTGCAGAAACTCTCCATCTGCTTTCTCTGCAGTGTTCATTATTTTACACATTTCTTTTATATCCCTTGCTTCCTCCAAGGAGAGCTTTTCCTCGAAGTTTGGTTGTTCCTATCATTGTTTAATGCTGCTCTTTTAGAGACAAGATTACCCGCTATACTCAGGGTTCCTGGGGGACCTGCCCTCTGATTACATTTAATCACTCTTTTCCCTCATATTCCCTATGGATTGGAGTACCTTCCTAATTTTTTTACTTGCAGTACAAGCTGAGCAAAAGTTTTCCATGGAAGTTTCTGAAAGCTAGAGGTACCAGGACCCTGTAAGCAAGGACCTTGTAAAACATGATAGCATCCCAAGAAAAGAGCCCAGATATTCCCGGAGATAACCCAGCTTCTACAATAGTTGGCTGCTAGTTCTGCCACTAATGAGCATTTCCTTACTTTTTATTGTCTCTTGCTTTCCCTCATATCTGGGAAAACATCAAGCCACTTTGTTCTTTTTCGTGTTTATTTTCCACAGCAAAAACCCCCTGTTTCCCATTTCCTTTCCAGGAAGACTCCGCAGAAGACTCCTGAACCGGTGTGAGTGTAGGAAAAAGCCCTGTTGTTTTGCAAGAATGTTCCAATTTCACTCATGTAGCTGAAAAAGCAGTGGTAGAAAAATTTTCCTGGCTACAACTGCTTGGGATTGGACTTCTTCCCTCGGAGACTCTTTGTAGGACTATGTCCCACATGCCCAGACGTGTCTATTGGTTTATGTCAGCCGGGCACTGGCAGTGCTGAGTCACGGCTGTCCTGCAAAGCTGACGTGGCCCTTGGCAATCAGTGGGAAGCAGAGATAACTGGAATGCCACCATAAAAGCAGACTTCATGGGCAGAAGCTGTGCTTGGAGAGGCAGATTGACAACACATCAAGTGAACTATGGTTTGCTGACTCAAAATTTCCTCACCAACTCTGCTGGTAAAGCAATGGCTGTTCTTACCCACAGCACTTTCGGAGCACAGTTCACGAGTCCAGCCATTCCATGAGCCTTGGGGAGGTTTGCTACACTTTAAACCCCAGACTTCTCAAAGTTTCCAGGAATCACCCACTGAGCATCCCACGGTCTGGAGGGGAGGAGATATCTCAGGCTGGACTGGCATTGTCACTGCCACAACGGGGTTTAGCCAAAAGGTGACACTCAGAAAAGCAAGCAGCAGGAGGTAACTGCATGGCTGTCGTCCTTCCCTTCTGATTCACAAATACGATGCAGCACCAGTTTATTTTCCCAAGGGGAACAGAGGGCTTTCCTGTTAACACAAAATGTAACAGAACGGTAACAACATTCAGCTCGGAGATAGCTTCAATGAAGCATAAGGTAGAAAATCAAACAGTTTGTTACTTTCCCTGTGTGAGCAGATAACAAGACTCTTTTTATCGCAACTGGAAAATATTAAAGGTCACGGGAGGGTGCATGGTTAAAAGGTCACTTTGAGGGTATGGCTCTCCCCCGTGTCTCTGACACAATTAATCACTGGATTTGAATGTACCTCTCTGGTGCAAGAGAAATACAGACCTGAGTTTTTCAACCAGATCAGGGCTTCCTGGGCAAATGTCAACTTGAGGGCTCAGTATCTACGTAAGTATCTGCAGCTCTACATAAAGGTCATTTTCATGCTAAGCCACTGATGCAAAATTTCTTCTTAGAGCTGCTCTGAGATGAACCCCACAGGGTATCTCCCTGGCTCAGTGAAGATGCTTCAGGATTGGTGATGTGAACCTCCCCAGCTGAGCACTGAGGTCAGTCCTGCACAGCTGGACTTGGCTCTGCCTCAGTTTGCTGACCAGGACATTGCAGCAGCAAGTAGATCAGGCCATGATTCATACAAGGGAGGCATGGAAAATGGTATCCACCCTGCAGGACTGGCCTGCAGCCTCAGGCTGACCCATACGGCTGGGAAGGGTTTACCACCAACACCGTGGGAAGGGTTTTCCCTTCAAAACAAGTGTCTGTACTACTTAATAATCACCCACAGCTGCTTCTCTGCTGGGGATTCCCTTTCTTTTTGCCTCTCCCCATCCCCTCCCATCTGTCTCTTTGCTAGTGGAAAGTGGTTATGCAGATACTCCCAGGTCCAATTCCAGAAACCCAGACTACAGAAAGCAAACAGTGAACACGATTTGAGCAAATCCAACCTTTCCAACTCACTTGAGAGTGGCTGCAGGAACCACAGCGATTCCCCCAGCCAGCTGGCAGCAGTGCTGAGGCAGGGAGGCATGAATGCTATCCAGTGCTATCCTCAACTCACATGGCTGAGGACATTTGTCTGGAACAACAGTAACATAAAGCAGAACCACAGTGAAGACAGGGCTAACACCACCTCCTTCCCTCCCTCCCTCTCTTGCACAGCTTCCTTGATTTCCTTGACTTTATCCACGTGACTGAGTTGTGCAAACTGTCTTTCTGCAGCCTGCATCGATCAGCTTTATGTTATGTTTGTGATCTCTCACTTTATTGCTGTTGCGTCACGTTTTAGGGATTAGAAGACAGACAGACTCCAACTAATATGATCCCCAAGGCTAAAAAAAAAAAAAAAAAAAAAAAAAAAAAAAAAAAAAACCAAAAAAAAAAAAANGAAAAAAAAACCCCAACAAAAATAAACCCCAAGGAAAAAAAAAAAAAAAAAAAGAAAAAAAAAAAGAGAAAAAATCCAAACCACTGTGTTTTGCCCATGAGGAGTGTTTCAAATGCATGTCTGCAGTCTGAGCACAGCAGAGGCTGTAAGGCACAAAGAGATTTCTGCCAAGTAGTGGGAAACATGCTATGAAAATATTCTGAGTGGCGTTTGCATGTTGCTGGAGGGAAATCCCCACTGGCTTCCTAATAAACATTTATTATTTAGCATAGTTCATTTTTGTGACTGCTTTTGCTGTTCCACCTTCCAATACTCTGTTTGAGCTGTGTTGTGCTAGTAACTCCAGAGAACCAAGGGTGGAATGGAGGATGGAATTTTGAAGCATGAGAAGGTAAATTTTTATTTTCTAAAGCTTGTCTACAAAAGGTATAATGGAGTATTAAAAAAAACACCTATAAAAGGTAAACGCAGCAGTGGTGGTGACAACCAACAACCACTGACACTGAAGGCCACAGTTAGGAAGTAATAGTAATATTAAACTGGTCTTTCTGGTAGTGTCACAATTTCTGCTCTTTAAACCCATCTTTTCAGAGGGTGAACACTGGTCAGGTCAGATACATCTCCTAAGGAAGTCGAGGAGTCCCTGTGCCTCTCAAGCACCTGATCTTGGCAACATTCATTTGGGGCTATCTGTTGAATCTGCAAAACAAATTGTACCCAACACGTATCTGCCAACATCAACCACAGAGGATCAAAACAACATCCTCAGCCCAGTCTGCCTGGTGTCAGCCCAGTCTGTCTGGTGTCAGCACAGGGGCAGACACAAACACAACTTCCTGAGCCACAAGCCCAGCTGTGAACCCACGTATTTCCACATACATCCATTTCCACATCCCATGGCCACGTGCTCATGTGCTTCTGCCACTTAACACAAATGGAATCGCTGCTATTAATGCATCAGAGCCTCCTTTGCGTTTTGTTGACTGCCACAGGGCTACGGCTGAGAATTCAATCGTTGTCTAAGACATGAACAGGCATGAGGCTGTTATATTAACTGTGACCTTACGTGCGTGTGTATTTCAGCATCTTCTGTGCCCTGACGAAGAATTATAAACATAAACCTGAGCAAGACTGGCTATGGAGCAGCGACCGCGGGATCTTTGTCACCCTGGGGATGGTGGTGCAGCCTTGGATCACGGGTGGGAGGGGTCTCATTAGCTGTGGATCACAAGTGGGGGCTCTCACCGGCTGTGAATCATGGGTGGGGGGTCTCACCGGCTCTGAATCACGGGTGGGAGGGGTCTCATTAGCTGTGGATCACAAGTGGGGGCTCTCACCGGCTGTGGATTATGGGTGGGGGGTCTCACCAGCCACGGATCATAGGTGGGGGGTCTCAGGCCATGGATCACTGGTGGGCGCTCTCACTCGCCATGGATCACTGTTGGGGGCTCTCAGGCCATGGATCACTGGTGGGCGCTCTCACTCGCCATGGATCACTGTTGGGGGCTCTCAGGCCATGGATCACTGGTGGG
>VXBX01000006.1:60226-129211 GCA_013400415.1 Scytalopus superciliaris
GTGGGGGCTCTCACGGCGGTGAGATGGGGCTGGGCCTGCAGAGCTGCACCGGCGTGGCCTGCCCGCGGCGCGTCCCCGTCCGGCCCCGCTCGGTCCCGTCCCACGGTCCGGGGTGCCCCATCCCCACACCCCCAGCGCTGCCGGGGATGGCGCGGCCCCTTCCGCCGGCGCGGNNNNTCCGCTCTTCCCCCTTTCCCCCCGCTTCCCCCGGTCCTCCCGGCTTCCCTGCGAGCCCGCGGTGCGGATTCCCATGGTAACCCCCCGGCGGCGCCGGGGCTGGGTGCGGGGGTGCCGGTGCGCGGCCCGGCCTCCCTCATGCGGTCTCTCCCTCCCCGCAGGTTCCCCCGGCCGCCTTCCAGACGATGCCACGGGGACAGATATGACGACGGGCTCCCGGAGATCCTCCCGGCGTGTTCTCCCCAAGGTGCGGCCGGATCCTGGCCGTTTTGCCAGCGCGGGGGGGCACATAAGCGTTTAGAGCAGGGCTTTTGGGGCTTTTCCTCTGGAATGCTGGCACATGGCACAGGGCTGGACTGGGCTGCGGAGCGCTGAAGGGTCTGGCGGTTCCATAAACCATTTAGGATTGCGATGGTTTCCTGGGTTTGGAGATGATCCTAAAATTGTGTGCATGGGTAGATGCAATTTCTTGCTTACTGTAAGTTTTCAAACGTGGTATGGCCTGTTGAAAGAAATACCCATGTGTTGTGTAAAGTACCAGCCTTCTGCACTCTAAACAAAAACTTTCCGACTGTCCAGTTTGGCCTTAGTATTTTATTGATTCTCTTTTCCTTCTCTATTTTTCTTACACTCTCTAAATACTTAGTATTTCTCTTACAGGACATTGAGTTATCCTAGTCATGTACATTGCCTGTCTTAAAGAGCATCAGAATAATTATTGAACTACGGACTTGCACGTGTGGGTTTTTTGAGAGTTTTCCGGCATAGGTGGTGTCTTCACTGTGTTGCCTGTACCCTGTCTGATGAAGTCCTGAATGAGAAGTCCTATGGACTTCTGTGCAGAGGTGCTACTACAGCTGCTTTGCAACCCTGTGAAAAAAGGCTCTTACTGAAAAAAATCTAACTGTAGTCCATTAGTTACTGTAATGGCTGCAGTAATTCCCACTTTTGCCCGAGAGCTAGTGTGACTCTTGGCCAAAAAAACTATGGTTCCCTTAAAATCCTTTGGGCATAAGATGGTGCTTCTGTCAGGTAGAAAAACCATGCCTAAAATGGAATAATAGAACCATGGCTGTTTAAGCAAAAGTCACTGTGCATCATGTGGGCAGCCTCATCAGTGAGGTCAGAAGTTTGCACACTGAGAAGCATTTCTACCTCTCCCATCTGATTTGCCAGTAAGTGTCTCTGTGTCTTCAGTACCATCTTTCTCTGTAGCAGGAGTCTGGTGTGTGTGTTTTGGAATTTTGCCTTGTTGACAGCACACACTTCATGGGAGGAGAAGGGCATGTGCATTTCCAAGGTTGAATATTGTTTTCCTGGAGAGTGTCAGGAGCCGCTAGAAAGACTGGAGAAAGCGGACTGCAGACTTGCTCTTTAGCAGTTTAGGTGGCAAGAAGTTGGGAAATGGAATCATATATTATTATTTCTTCTTTTGGGACAGCAACTCTGTGTGGAAGCCACTTCTGCTTTCCTTCTTCAGATATTTGGGAAAAGAAGGAGCTGTGTGTCTCTTAAGAAGAGAGAAGGGACAGAAGTATTTTATTATCCTTCCAGTTGGAAGGCTCAGTTTTCTTTTGGTTTATTTTTTATGCTTTGTTTATTCCTTGTCTTATTTCATGACTGGAGCAGAGAGAGCGAGTGGATGAGCATGAATGTGGATGTTCTAGATGCATGTTTCCAGAGCCTCATATGATTAAATCCAAAGAAATATTTACTGGCACACCTAAGATTTGTCTTCCCCATATTTTTAACTTTTTGCATCCACTTCACCTAGGTGCTAGATTTAAACAAAAAATCCTGAGTATTCTGTTCAAAAGGTAAAGAATTGTTAATGTATTTCCCTTGTAGTCAAAAATGGCAGATCCATTTATTGATCAGATGTTCCAAAATACTCCTTTGTAATAGTTGAAATATCCCAGTTTTTTCTCTATCAATCTGGTTCTTAAAGTAAAAAAAAAAAAAAAAAAAAAAAAAAAAACAAAAAATTACAAAAGACCAGAGATGNAAAAAAAAGAGCCACTTTGGATGTGTGTGGGAGTTTGTTTAAGATAGGTTATTAGAGTTGGAATAGCATATCTGGTGCTTTGCAATATGTCAGGGAGTTCCCATCAGTTTTACAGAGCTGCTGTCAGCAGCAGTGTAAGGCCTTCCTTTAATTTCTGGGTTTTTTTACATTCTAGATAGCTATACCAGTTTTTACATTATGGAATTATTTATTCTTGGTGTCAGTGGAAGCTATTTGAGGGGTGGAAAGGAAGTGATGTGAATAGAGGTGATCAGCTTTGTTTGACCTTCTGTTGCTCACCCAGTTAAAGTTTGGATGGTCTTGTTTGCTGAGTACCTGCCCTGTAGAGTGACGTACAGCCTCATGCCAGTGAAACAGCATCTTATGTCAAGACTGCTCAATAAGACTTGATATGAGGTATATTGGGCCTGCTTTTTGATAGTTGCTGGTCTCAGCTTTATGCATAATGTCAAAACTATTAAGTATTTTTTTGTTCCTTCATAGCTGCTTGCGGTTTAGCAAGACATTGGAAAGACGTGCTTATCGTGAAAATTCACATTTTTATAAAATTCGTTTCAGATGAGCAAATGGAGCCTAACCCTGCTGAGGACAGCAAGCAGAGAGGCTGTGCAGAGAAACTTACTGTTGTTACAAATTGCCATGAGCATCTGTCAGACTCCTTTTGTAAAGTCAGAACCTCAGTGCTGGGGTTTCTGCTGGGGCTGGTTCTTCTGCCTTCCCTCCACACGTCACTGCTCTGCAGTCTCTGCCTTTGACAGACTTGTAGCTGGAATGCCTGCCGGGGCTCCTTGGTCTTTGTTCAGCTGCATGGCCCTCTGTGGAGCTATACAAGATGCTCATGTTTCACCATTTTCCAAGAGGATAATACACACTGTAATGCTGATGCCTGAAAAAAATGAGTACAGAATGATTTCACTCTCATCGTGTGTTACAGTGTGGGCAACTAACCACAAGGCCTTTTTTGACACATTTTTACTGCTTTGCTGATTGTTTCTTAATGATTCTAACACCCCTGGCACAGAAGAACTTGGTGCATAATGACCTAAATAGCTGTAGAAAGGTCTGTTCCTCCAGCAGGGAAGCTGCCTTCCAATTTCAAATTAGTGTTCAGCTTTAGGAGGTTAGGTTTCCAGATGAGAGGAAGTGCATTTGGTACAGTGGGTACATCACAGATGTTTCATGTAGTTGTTTTATTCAGTACCTGAACAAAAGCAAAATACTACTTTTCAGATGTCTCAAAGATAATTGTTTTCCAATTTTTGACAAAATGTTTGCATTTGTGTGCTATTCTAAGTAACAAGACATTATTCAGTGGCTGAACATTCTTGGGTAATTTTTTCCAGAGGTTTAAAGAAGTGATGCTCAACTAAGGCTTTTTTTAGTTTAGGGAGGTTTTTTATCTGCTGTTGTGGTATCTTCAGCTGGAGAGGGCAAAAGAAACAAAATACCAAATATAATAATATGAAAGTCAGATATTGTTTTATCCTGGCCTTGTAGTCTACCCATGCTGCTTTGCAGTGAGGATGCAGCTGTCTTGTTCTTTCTCTGGAGTCAGATTACTGTTCTTTCTTGCCTGTTTCCCCGTTTGAGGAGAGCATTTTGAGATGGCCTTATGAAAGAGGTAATTTAAGGGTAGGGTGGTGGCATTATTCTTTAAACTATTCAAGTGTTCTTGTTTTTTCCACAGTCCCCATTATGCAGTTTGTTGGGAAAGTAGCACAGTCTGAGGAATTACAGCATCTGCTGGATCGTAACAGCACATGTGGCTGAGCAGAGCTGATGAGAAAGGCAGATAATTCATACATAGCTTCTTTGTTGGGCTGCTTTCTTCCCAGCAAGGCTAATCTGGATGATCGCTGCTCCTGCTAACTTCGCAGGGAAGGTGCACCCGCAGTGTCAGAATGTGAGATTTGCAATACTATTGGAGTGTGCAGAACGCATTAAAGTACACATGTGTTTATGAATACAAATGTGCATATATTTATTAGGCTTTCAGAAAGGCCGGACTGACACAGACTCCTCCCCAAGTTTTGTCAAGAGGTTTGATGTTGGAGTGTAACCCAAATGTAGATGCCTTCCCGTGGGCACAAGTCACAGCTGTCCTCTGACTCTGGCCTCATCATCCTCCTGACAGTCATCTGCTTCCTAGTCTGAAACTCCAGGGTGGAAGTAGGTGTTCAGAAAGAGCTTGGGTTAGCAGAACAGCTTCTACAGCTTTCTCTGAAACTGCTTCGACATTTCTGCTCCAAGCTAATCTCCTCAGCTCCCCTGCCAGAATAGGGATATCTGTCTCAGGGCACCAGGGACAAGCGTGGAAATTTTAGCCTGAGGAATTAGCTGGCTGAAAAAAAATTGAAAGCTCATGTTCGTGGAGTCTGGTTCATATTGTCCCAGAAAGGTGCCATGTACTTTGCTCCTACCATAGTTTCCTTGTTACAGGATTAAATCCTGCTGATTTAGCAAAAAGAGCTGTATAATAATAGATAGGGAAACCTAAACTTTTGAGGACAGAGTAAATATATTAGATCAATAACAACACGCTGTTGGCTGCTGAGGTCCTGGAAGGAGTCCCTTATGCCTTTTGCTCCTTTAGCTGTGTTTCAGGTATACTCTTCCTTAAGAAGTGTCTTTGGTATTGATTGTATCTTCTAGAAATGGTGAAATATTTTGCTTTAGCTTGACTTGTGAGTGGCTTCTGATGGTTTTCTGTTCCAAAGGGTCTTGGGTAACCAGAACAGTACTTGAAATATTTTCATTTCACTCTGGTTGTCAAAGCTGTGACAAGCAGCAGGGAATTTCACATGCCATTTGTGCTCACAAAGAAACTTCTCCTGTCTTACCTTTGGGATACAGAGTGTACCTCTTCAAAAGTACCTGCTGGTGTCTGAGTGGACAACGTGAAATACTTAAAGGGAAGCTTGCTCGGTGTTGTATGGTCAGCTGGAACCCTGGGGTCTTTCCCCTGGGTGCTTAGTGTCTCTTTTCATACATCACTATTTTTGAAGCTAAAATAAAGTTTGGAGACCAGGTTCTTTGAACTGTATGAAGGGCTGAAGCTAATAAGCTCCATGTTCCTGGGTGCCCCTGGAAGTACCAGCTAGCTTATCAAAACTGCCAATTTAAGTTGAAGGTATTACTAGCAGGCTGTAGATTTATTTTCATTTGGGAGGGAGAGCACAGAGAAAGGAGAAATACGAGTTTATTTAATGCATAAATTGAGACTTCAGGCACCTTGCAAGGATTATGCTGGTTTAATAAATTCTAATTTGTATTGTTAATACAGATTACAGCTTCACAAACCAAAGCATGAGCACGTGAAAATTCCCAGTAAAAATTATTAACTTGTGTAAAGCTGCTACCTTAAGTAGGAAATAGAAAATTGGTTGATAAAGCTAATTGATAACTGCCCCAAAATGAGTTAGTATCCATGATTTAGTTTGCACCTTCTCTAATATGGTATTTTTATAGTGATAGTACTGGATGTTTTGGTAGCGAAGACTCACTATGGTAAAAACAAACCATGTGAATAACACTCAGAATCTGGAAAGGCAGTTTCCAAATGACTTGTACAAGTGTTAATACTTAGGAAAACAAGCACATGCTGCAGAGTCACAACCATCCTGTGCAATTACTCCTGAGTAATACGCTTTGTTGTTTGTTGTGTTCTCTTCTAACAGCAGAAACTTGGGGTGTGAAACTCCAGTCACAGTGTAGTCATCACAGAAATAACTTCTGAAAGTTCATGTGATTAATACATTACTAAGTGCAGGGATCTTCTGTTTTGCTGACTGCACAGTACCCAAGCATGTGGTTATTCCTTTTGTCATCACAGTAGTTTTGTTCCATGCTGTGTGTTGTACAGCTGTGTCATATCGTAGTTGCTGAGCACATTATTGAACAATAGCATTTTTAAAGAGGAGGCTGTAAGATGAAATACTACCCTTCATGAGTTCAGGCTGTAAGAGTACTGTAAATTCAACTCATCAAAGCTATATTCATTGTTGCCATGGTTGATTTGGTTTAACTCCAGTGATACTGTCATCACAGTGACGGTGTAATTTGATATAATTTTTTTTAACAGAGCAAATTAATACACTGTGTATAAAATAAATGCAGTATATTGAAGGCATGTTGCAAATGAAGCCATAATTCTGGGCTCCAGGCTCTGTCATTCCTCATGTTTTGTAGTGGAGCACAAGGAACTGCTGTTCTGTTGGTGAACAAATCAAGTTTTTTCAGTTGTGGACAAAGTTAGTGGACAGAGGAGGGCTTTGGTGTAGGGCAGGATTTTTGTCTTCATATGGACTTGGCACATGTTGCTTTGTAATTTGTATTTGATTCAGATATTATTGTCCAGTTTTCTTTCTCTCTCTGAATATACACTTCCTTGCCTAATTTAAGGACTGCATTTAGAGGAAAACTTGCTTTGGGGCAGTACAGGTGGATTTATTCCTGGGCAAATGTGGCTGTTCATTGAGGTTAATTATCCACAAAGTCCTGACTTATGAGGGTACTACAATAGCTGTTAACTATGAGTAATTTAGTACAGCATCAGATTGCATGCCACTTAAGAAGGCCTCTGCCTGTGAAGCCTTATATCTTGTTGAAATCCACTCAGTAGCATGAAGGTTACCGCTTGCACTGATATTTTATTGTATTTTTTTCATTCTATTTTAAGATTTGTCAGTGAATATTTTATGGTGATAAGTAATAAAAATACCTGTGCAAAAGTAGGTACAGTTTGTGAAAAGCTGAGGTATTGAGCTAGACTTCAGTCATAAACTGTCTTATAATTTATTTTAAATCTTTGACTAGCATAATACAGTTAGCATTTTCTCCACTGAGATTTATGTAGTTGAGACAATGCATGTCCTAGACAATGGTTTTAGGTGGTACTTCATTGTGGGAAAGAAGAAAGGCTTAATGAAACACTTGCTAGCAAGAGTACAAGATTTCAGTGCTTTCTGCAAATTGCCCTAGTTGCTCATACATCTGGCTAGAGCAGTCTGTGTCTCATATTACAGAGGCTTTTACAGGAGAAAAACTGCAAATACAGCACTTTGAAGCAGTTCCAAGTGCAGATAAATTTACTGTATGCCTTTAGGAGACTTGGTCCTTGCAACATAGCACTGGATGTGTTTTTTAGGAATGCTAAAATGATAGTGTTTTGTCATAATATGCTAGATTTTTCACAAAACCACCCCAAAACATAGGGAAGAGCTTCCTGGAGAAAGAAGTTACTTTGGAAATGTCAAGGGAAGAACATAAAAATATGAACGTGCAATAGAAGTAGTAGAGAAAAGGGGGCTTTTGGGGCTTTTTGAGGAGAGAGATTGATGGTTTATGATATTTAAGGAAGATCTGTCAGATGTCTGGAAAGGTTTTCTCTCCTTCTGACTATTTTTGACTGTTCCCATTCTCTGTGTTGACTCGTAAGGTTTTCTTATTATGGGCCTCTTCATTGGGATGCTGTGTTACAGCTGCATATACCTTAACTCTTCTTTGGAAGGAAGACATTTTCAACGTCGTTTAGAACCAGAACTTTTTTTCTTTCTTTTCCAAATGTGATTTGCTGTAATGTGTGTGATGCTGTTAGAAGCTGACAGGGTGAGATACAGTCATCCCTTGGTGCCTGCTTCAGTGATTGAAGATAAAATAAGCCTTTTATCTTTTTGTGCTCCTTCACAGGGTAGTAAGTAATTTAGGTGTCCATTAAGGGCTGATAGTTAAATGCTAAGATCTTGCTAGATGCATTTAATTTCTCCTTAAAGATGAGGATCCAGATCAGTCCCTTTGAACAGGCACTCTTTGAGCTGCACATTATGGGGATGTTTTAATAAACATCTTTGTTTGGGAGTTTATTAAAACTCTCAAACCTCTAATAGTTCTGCATTTTACTACTGAGTGATACTTTGATGGAAATACAGTTTTGTTTACAGATGGGCTGAACTCATTAAGTTCAGGCCTGGTGTAAAATTTTTAAGGCTGATTGGGAGCTTAAAATTGAACTGCAAATTAGTGGGACTTTCCTTACTCTGGAGCTTTTTGATCTATGTTTTAATTGTCTTCTCTGAGCAAGTATTTTTTATGGTGAAATAACCTGTAGTTTACTAGGCAGCCATGAAAAGCTGAATTGTCAATTTTCTCAATTCAAGTTCCAAGTTTCCTGGTATTTGAGAGGAAATTCTACTGTGAGCATGTGTACTATGGCTGCAAGAAGTATGGCAAGAAAGCAAGAAGTGCCTGAAAGACTTTATTTTTATGTAACATTTTATTGATGCTGTGTGTAAGAAGAAGCTATCCTCCAGACCTAGAGGTGTGGGAGGAACAGACTATGAAGTTACATTCTGCCTTTTATTTTTGTGTTTGAAATAAACTTTCTGGCATCGTTGTTGAAATGTGTCAGTTTAAGTGTTGCCATTAAAAAAATACTGGTGTGTCATTGTTTTGCTACAGTGTATCACCAGAGCTTTATTAAAGCCTTGCTGTTTATTGTTTCCCATTTAGCTTTTATCAAGTGGTGATTTTATGCAATGGCATCAAGCCACAGTTCTTCACCAGTGCCTCAGCCAAACAGCAGCGATGCTTTCTTTAAAAAAGAAATGGATGCCACGAAACGCTTTCGCCCTGTGCAGTCACTGCCTGATGTGTGTCCCAAGGAACCCACAGGTAATGTTGGTGTGCAGGGAGAGTGAGAATGCAGTTAAATTTGCTAAACTGTTTGCAGTTGGTCCATCAGTGTTTCTCGTAGTGGGTGTAGTGATTGAGCCACGGTCTGATTCTGAGTGTGCTGTAATTCTGCTTCATACCACCCAGTGTCCCTTTGGAGCAATAGGAGAGACTTCCTATCTGCAGCTTATTTTAGGATGTCCCCATTACAGATGGGATTTTGTTTGTGTGGTTCCACATTGCAGCTATGATCCATACTCCATTCAAGAAGGGGGTATAATCTGTCAGAGTCTGTAGCAGACATGTTCAATATGCTTGGAGTCTGACGGCGTTACTCTGGGAAACATCCCAGCTCTTCTGCACTAAGAAGCAAGAGACCTGTCTGTAGTGCTATTATAAGTCCCTGGTGCTGTCATAAAACCAGGTTTTGGTCACAGTTCCAGCTGCTGTGGTGCAATAAAGCTTAGTTTGTAAAAATAAATAGGTGGGGTGGGATCTTAAGAATTATGACATGTAATGCTAATGAATTTCAGCTGTCATTCTGATCAGGTTCAGATTATTAGAAATCTGTTTGTGGTTGGATTTTTTTTCTCTTCAGAAGAAGCTAATGTTGTTGAGCTAAATATATTTAATGAGTGTCAGTACACCAATACTGTGTTGAAAATTTGTGTTGGTTAATCTGATTAGAAGCGCAAGTTGAAGAGTTGCAGAAGGAAAATATTATCTGTCTTTTGCATAGATAATTCTAATCCAGTATGTAATTGGGAAAACCTGGTTTGCTAAAGAACCACATTTTAGCAAAAACTACAGTTTTGTTTCTCACCTTAACAAACTGTCTTATCTTTTTTGCTGCAGGCGATCCCAGTAACTTATGTGACAGCCCATCTCTAGTTGTGGATCAGGAAAGATGGACTATTTATCATTCCAAAGTCAATCTCCCAGCAGCACTAAATGATCCTAGGTTAGCAAAAAGGGAATCTGATTTCTTTACAAAAACATGGGGAGTGGACTTTGTGGACACTGAAGTCACGCCTTCATTCTACCTCCCACAGATCACCAAGGAACATTTTGCATTATACCAACAGGAAATCGCTCTGGTAAGAATGCCCAGTTAGATGCCCATAGTACTAGGAACCAGAAAGATATCCTTCTTCTAATTATATTGTCCCTGCCAGTAGTCCATCATACAGCTAGCTGATAATTAATTTGCTTTTCAGTGCTTGTTTGGTCTTGTTTATTTCTTGTTTTATAATCTCGGTACCCATCATGTGGAAAATGTCTGAATTGTCCTGAGGCAATTTCTTTTTTTTTTTTTAATTTCTATTTCTGAATACTGAGCTCTGCACCATGGCTTACAGTTCATATTTATGATTTATGGATATGATCATATTTATGATTACGAATCTTTTTTTTTCTGTAAGGATTGTTTAATGGTTGGGCTCTACAGTGCAGCATAGCATTCTCAGACCTTTGGATCAAATGGCTACATGCTGCAAGGGTTGGAGATACTTTTAAAGAGTCTTCAGTCTAAGCATTTAAACATTTATACATGAAGTTCTTAAACTAGAAATAGGCCTATTATCTCAATGATTTCTTTTGTAACAGGAAGGTTTAAGCTACATCTAAGGACACCAGGACCAGTAGGAGACTTCTACAAACTCTTAAAATACAGGTGTCAGTAAGTATGTAGTATTCTTTTATTTTTCTTTTTAACTGAAAGAACATGTAGAAGTCTCCTGCTGTTTTCTGCTTCCTTGGTTTGTAACTTCCTTATTTTTTTGCTGGTTCAGAATTAGCTGCAGGAAGTGTTACTTGTGTAATCGTAGTTAAAGACTGTGGAAGTGAATTGTCTACAACTGAACTACAACTGAACTGTTGCTGCCATTAACTCACATATTCAACATGTAAAATGTTTAAGATTTCATCCTTTAAAATTAGCACTTCATGCAGTGACTGCTAAATGGAAGATTTTGAGAACAGGGAACTTACCTGTGATGTAGCTTCTAGCAGAAATCTGGTTAACATTGGTGTTCTTCAGAAGCATGATTTCTCACCGCTGTGATCTCTGGTGTTGTATAAAATTTGAAGCTCAGCATGATGAAACAAGTTACATGGTTTCAGCAAGGTACTCATTAGTAAGATAGGGAAGCAATTTCTACTTTGATCCAATTTAATTCAGCAATGAAAAAGCATTCATTGTGTGTTAGTGTGATTTCTGGATTAGACATGAAATAAATATTTGTATGTGTAATTACAGTTGATCTGTGATCGTATCATTATGTAGAGAAGTTATTACACCTCTTCAGTAACTTCTGTGTTCATTTTCTTTTGAAATGTAAAGATACAGGGGAAAAAACCAACCTATCTACTGTAGGTTGAGAATTTCGGTGCCTTTCACCTGGACAAACCATCTGAGCTTGTAAGGAGAAGATACTGTTGTGAACTTCTCAGAATTACTTGGCATAATGCAATTGTATTTCTCTTCAAGGAAAAAAATTCTGTTTTTTAAGCCGCAGAATAATTCTTTAATATATTTTCTGTTTTACAGAGAGAGAAGGTTCATGAAAGGTGCAAGAATATTTGTACTCCTAAAGATACCTTCGACAGGACTCTATTACACACACACGGTACAGTTAAAGCCTTCCTTTTCTCATTAAAAAGTAATGTCTTTTTGTATCAGTATGTTATATCATCAATTATGAATGTTATTCATTATTGATTCTGTAACATACTGATCATCTCTACTACTTGCTCAAGGGCTTCATGTGCAGTAATAGCTGGTGATGATTTCTTTGTGACAATAATTGAAAACTCAAACATGGTTGACTAGAATTATCCGTGAACACTGTGGATACTTTGTAGGTCAAAATGCTAGTGATACCTGCTTTGAAACTTTTTCTTGTTACGTTTGCTTTCATGGCAGGTCACTGTTTCCCTGGCAGTGTTTTCTTTAACTGCTTTTTATTTTAACCTCCGTTGAAACTGTTGCATCAAATTTGTGACAGCTGTTGGGTTTGCAGTGAAGAACAGCAGGGCAGGCCATTCCTGTGTCCCTGCCATGAGGATCACGGAGGGGCTGAGGTGGAAAGTGACATCTCAAGATGGTCCAGTCTAAACCATCTGCTCATGCAGAGTCACCAAAGGGAAGACAGTGTCCAGTTAGGTTTTGACTTTATCCACAGGTGGAGATTACACTGTCTGAACAACCTGTTTTGATATTTGACTGTCCTCGCAGTAGAAGTATTTCCTTGTGTTCAGTTGGAACTTCTTGTGTATCAGTTTCTGTCCATTGCCCCCTGTTCTGTTACTGGGCACCACTGAGAAAAAAATGCTTTATCATCTTTACACCCTTTCATCAGATCTTTGAACACATTGGTACAATCTCCCCTGAGTTTTTTCAGTCTAAACAGTCTCAGCTCTCTCAGCCTGTCCTTCTTGTCTTTTAACCATCTTTGTGACTCTTCACAGGGTTCACTCCAGTGTCTAGGTCTGTCTTGTACTGGGGAGCTCAGAACTGGGCAGCTGTAGCGAGGCTGAATTTCAAAATTTTATGGAAGTAGTTCAGCTAATGTCAAACTGGACAAAGGAAGGTGAGAGGCAAAATGAGAAAGAAAAGATGAGCAAAAGGAAAAGAAACGCTTCACAACTCGGAGAAAGTTTTTAATATTTATTTTAATTTACTTTCTCAAAAATGTTAGCATAAAAGGGTTCATCTACCAATCCCTGTTTTATAAGACTTACCTATATCAATGTCTACAGGTAATGCAGCAAGAAGCATTCTGTAGTATACTTTGATCAAGTTCTTTCAGTTGAATTTCTTCCTCCTTTTCTGTGCTAAAGGAAGCACTTCTGTAAGGATGTCTCTATATGGGTGTTATTTTGGAATAGCTGCTCCTGAATTAATCTGTCTGTGGCTTATACTGCAGAATAGAAGTTCCTTTTTCACTCTTAATCCATTTGAAGGAGTCTGAAACCTTTGTTTTTAAAAAGAGAAAATTACTGTGTCACCAGATTAACTGGGAGCTTCTTGGGTAGCTGGACAGTTCCTACTAGAAGCATTATTCTGTTAACTGAAACTCATGATTTTCTGTCATTTCTGTTGTTAGCATTTCCTGTCTTCCTCTAACTCTAGCCCACAAGACTTGGCCTTTCACTTCCATAAGAATTGATCTGTCAAAGTCTGAGGGCAGCAGAATGATTCCAAGGTTGTCTTTTATGTTTCAGTACATATAAAGTAAGAAACAAATCAGTTAAAACCCAAAGAAGGGAGAGCAGCATAGGAGATGATGCTGAGGCATCATTTACCATGTTTGTCAGGGATGAGCAGACTGCCCAGCAGAGATACGGGCTTGCTGCTTTTGAATTCCTCAACTTTCTTGTCCTCCCATGTGCCCCTCTCTTCATCATGCACACTAAGCAAATGAGTGAGAGAGGAGAAGGGGACTTTGGCTGAACCTCAAGAGTCTGAATTTGCCTTTTCTTCAAGTTCTGCTGATGTATAATGATGCAGCTCCTTCACCCTCTGCAGTTATCAGGTCAGCATACTCCACGGGAAATACAGCTGCTGTGCTGCCTGTTCCATGTGTCGGGACTCTGTCCTGAGCCCTTGTTCAAACTTCTTCCAGTCTTTGTTCATCCAATCTCCAAGTGCTGTGCAAAAGTGATCATGTGGGCAGCTTCAGTCTGGAGCATTAAAACTGGGGTGATGTTAAAGGACCTTTTACTGGCTCTTGCCCGTACTTTAATGAATGTGAAGTGCAAAGTGGATTGCTTTGTGTGACTAACATTGTCACTGTCAAATCAGCCCAGTGCAAGCACCTTTGAGTACTCTGAGCATGAGACCTGAACTACAAAGGATTGCAGAGCTTTTCAATCAGAGTATTTCAGGTTGGAAGGGATTTCAGAAGGCCTTTACTGCAACTGCCATCTCGAAAACAGTTCAGCTGTGAGGTCAGGCCAAGCCATTCAAAGCTTCATCAAGAAAATCTCCAAGGATGGAAAGTACCCAGCTCTTCTGGACAGCCTGCTCCAATGCTTGATTGCCCTCATGGTGGAAAATATTCTCATGTTCAGTCAGAATGTTTCATTTCAATTTATAAACCTGTTCCCCCTCTGTGAGGAACATGATATCGTTGTCTTGAAAACTTCTTCAGAGGATTCTCTTGTTCAAGGGAATTGCTTTCCATTGTTTGCTCATGAATGACTACTTGTTTTTGGTTTAATTTTAGATAAATCCAGGACAGATCTGGAACAAGTACCTAAGGTATGGCTTCTGTGCACTCTAAGCTTTTGTAAGGTTTTCTTGCATGAAGTGTTGAATATATGCATGTGTTCTCTAGAAATTTTGTCCTCCCTGATTACTTGGGTTGATTCTCAAGAGGATCTGCAGTGCTTAGAATTTAAAAAGACTAAGAATCATTTGTTAGTCTTTTTTTTTCCTTGTTGTTTCCCAAGGTCTTGACTTTTCACTTAAAATAGAATAAAAATGCCATTACTTTTTTCATCTTTAAATAAGTGAAGACCTGAGTGCTGAGCAAAGTTAGCCACTCTAGGAGGAAAGGGAAACTGAAGACTTTGATAGAAGTAAATTAGGTTTAACTCCTCGAATCCTTGATCAAAGCTCTCTTGCATATATGCATGCATTGTGTATGATGTGGGTCTTTTTTTCTGTCAGGTTGACAAAAGACAACTCCAGATTCCATTGTAGTCTGAATAATTTTTTCTAGGTATATTAAGTAGTCAAAGTGTTAATGTGGGTCAGCATCTCTGTACCAGTCATGTGGGCTGTGATTTGAATAGCTGTCACTACAGTGTTTAAAGTCCAGGAATGTGGTGTGATGCTGTAGTCTGTCTTTTAAAATGACACTTCTTAAATACAGGGAGATGAGTTTTACTGTCTAACTGGAAGCTCAACATTTGTACCAGTTTTATCAAGTGTCAGTAATGTTTTCAGAGAGAATTTTAGGTCAGTAGTTCCCCACAACCATGTAGTTAATATTATGTGTTACTGACTCTTCCTGAGCACATTTGTTGCATCCTGCTTGAAGCTCTGCTCCATCCTGGCAGCACTTGCTGTACCCTGCCAGCTGGCTCAGCCTGGTAGAACCTGTGGCCCCAGAAATGAGCAGATCAGCAGCAGGATGCCCCTGTTAGTGAAGGAGGTTTGCTCACTTTCTCTAGAGGATCCCACCTGCACTTTAATGCCACCTACATTTGCACACTCAGGATGTTTAGATCATCTTGGGTGCTTGAATACCCATGTAATTTTGGAGCTGTATCTTCCTCTTTGAGAAAGATAAGATTTTGTCAGGTCACACAAGCTTTTAAAGTGTAAAGTAACTTGGTTGTAAGGTCTGGAATGAATTTGTTTGTCTGAATATTTGAAAATTTGTATTTTGAAGTCAACAAATAAGGTCTCTGTTAGCTTAATGAGACAAGAGGTGTGTTTAACTGGGGCAAAAAATGTAGGGGTGAGTGAGGCACATTTATTTCTTTTATTTTTCTATTTCAGATTTTTATGAAACCAGATTTTGCCTTGGAAGATTCCTTAACGTTTAATACCGTTTTACCATGGTCTCATTTTAGCACCGCTGGTGGGAAAGGAAATCGTGATGCAGCTTCCTCCAAGTTACTTCAAGAAAAGGTACAGCTTTGATACAAAAGATTGTTATCCATTGCAGCTGTTAGTTACTACAGAGAAACTCCACTGCTGCTGTTGTATATACTGAAAGAGAAATTTTTTTTTCCTGCTAAATAATTCTGTCAAATCTGGAAAAAAGAATCTGTGTATGATGTAATAGATGGCTCCTCATGACGGCTAAAACTCAGTGAAGCAGGTATATACTGAGAACTTCAAAGATGTGGAGTGGTTCCTTAGGGAGAAAGAGCAGTTCCGTGATAAAGGAAAGCTAGAAGTTGTACAGTGTGTAAGACTATTATTTTCTCACATCTCAGGAAAATTTCAGGTTCAAGGCACTGTGGTTTCTATGCTAAAAGCAATACTAAATCCTATGGGGCTTGTATTTTAGGAGATTTTTCTTACTTTTGTTGTCACGGCATCTGCACTGATCCATTTTTGCATTTCACAGAGGAGGCATGAAAGCAGAGCTATTTCTTTCATATTGGGAACAAGTCTTTATTTGGTCCTTTTCTATTTTTTTTTGTTAGTTATGTAGCCATACTATAGAAAAATCTCATAATGAATCATCTTTATGGTACAAATATCCATAAAATGCTTTTAGAAAATCTGCTTAATTTTAGAGTCTATTTTCTAAATTTAATTTTCCCTTTTGTTTAATCTACCAAAGCTTTGGGGAACTGGAGAAAAAAGGGAAACTAGGGAGGTATATTAAGAAAAAAATAACATGAGATCTTCTGGAAAGTGTTTCCAGATTTCCAGGAGTTAGTCTTGCTGCTCTCCTGCCAGGTCAAGAGGAAGAGCCAGGCTCTGCTGGAGGCCAACTTGATTGTTCATCAGGTTGTCCTCCACACCTAAAGCTGGAGGAATACTTCAGAGTCTCTTGGGGCAGTTGCTCTCTGAAGATGAAAAAGCAGTGTCTGGCAGGTGTTTCAAACTTCTAAAGTGTTCCTGGCAGCAGCAGGATGGAAACTCAAGAACGACCTTGAGTGAAGGAGACCAAGAGCCCACTCTGATGCCGAGTAGTGAAAATAAGCCATGAGCCACACTGCTTTGAGAGGTGATACAAATATCTGAACAGCACAAAACTGTCCTGTTGCCTCCAAGGCCAAATGACTAAAAAATTTATTACACTGACGCATATTCCTGAAATGAGCCCAATTTTTTTGTTTAGCCTTTTAAAGACTCTGAACTGCGTGAGGTTTACACTTACCACATGTAAATATGCACCCTGCTGCCATAATTGTCTTTAGCTCCAGGCACCATTTTTCAACAGGATTTTGAAAACCCTGCCTTAAGCACACCTACTTAAGCTATTAGTGCTTTTGGGCTGCTGCTGATCTACTTGAACAATTCCCCCATGGTATTTTTCTCTTCCTTGCCTCCTTCTATGTGTTGCCCTACATTAGGACTGTAAGCTCTTTGAGGCAGGTACTATCATTTTGTTCCATTTGTTCTACCTCGTTTAGTGTAGTGAAGAGACCTGGGGCATCTGGTTAGTACAATCACATAAATAAATGTTTGTAACAGCCCTTTCTCTGGTCTCTGTGTCACTGTCTGTCTCAGCTTTTCTTGTGACTACGTGTGTCACAGCTGGTTGGTGGAGGATGCTTTTGATTAAACATATGAACAAAAAAAGATGGGTTTGCATATTGTATAAATACCTAGTGTATCCATGTATCCATAGAAAATAGGTGAAAATAAGTTTTAAGAAGGAAACATTCTCCAACTGATTTCCTTTCCATCTCTGGATGGGCCTTTTGAAATTCAGCGTGAGGTTTGAACGCTTGGCATCTCTTTGAAACCAGGTCATCTGAGTATTAGCATTCAGATGAGCATGCTAATGCCTAAGTCCTTTGAGTTTGCATATTCAGCATAAGCCAAAACATAGAACTTTTACAGGTGGAGTAATCAGGCCAACCCAGTGGTAACTGTTGAACATACAAAATTGAAATTTCAGGTTCTGAACATGTAGGTATAGTCTGTCCCTGGGAATCCCACAGGAAATACACTTAGTTATAACTCCAGCTGGTTGGCCAAAAACAACTGCAGTCAGAGGTATCCTGGAGATTTTTCTACAAAGAAGGTACTGCAGCTTTTTAATAGTGTGTCATCAAGTATAGTCAGGTGCACGGTTAGCAGCCTCAGTGACACAAATTATACACAGAATATTTGCATGTGTATACTGCTGCTTGCAAGCCAGGGCAGCCTCCTGGTTATTGTCCATATTCTAACATGTTGGTGTGCAACCATGTGGTACAGAAATTTGTCTATTTTAGAATTATTTGGTCTTCTAACTTGTTATTCTCAGGCAGGAGAGGCATCAAATCAGCCTTTTCAAAGTGATTGTGTGTTCCTTTAAAAAGAACTTAGTATACCACAATGGGTAGTTATTTGCTTGCTAATATGACAAAGGGATTTAATTTTTATTAGCAAAATTTCCTCATGGCACAGTAAGACAAACACCCTAAGAGTGTATTTGCATGGTGATAAAGCTTCTAAGTCATAACAATAGTTTTCATTTTTCCTCTTCCCTCTCTTTCTAGCTGAGCCATTATCTGGACATCGTGGAAGTCAATATTGCTCATCAGATTTCTCTGCGCTCAGAAGCATTTTTTCATGCAATGACCTCTCAGCATGAGTTGCAGGACTACCTCAGGAAAACCTCCCAGGCTGTAAAATTGCTTAGAGAGAAAATCTCTAAAATTGATAAAGTAATGTGTGAAGGATCGCTTCGAGTCCTAAGACTGTCACTCACCAGAAATAACTGTATCAAAGTGTACAATAAATTGAAGTTAATGGCTACTGTACACCAAACACAGCCCACAGTGCAGTTGCTGCTATCCACTTCTGAGTTTGTTGGAGCTTTGGACTTAATAGCAACAACACAGGAGGTGTTACAGCAAGAGCTTCAAGGTATTCACAGTTTCCGGTAGGTAACCATCTAGGAAACAAATAAAATGCAAGTAGAGCTGGAATGTGTTGAGCACGTTATGTTGGCTGAAGGGGTTTGTTCTACCTTTGTTCGTTCATTCTTAGAGGACATAGTACAGAAGGTGCAAAATGTATGTGTGGCATAAGCAGTGTGACTAAGGTCTGATGATTTTTTATTTTTTGAGTGGGATAAACTTTTAATATCCAGCTGCTTTGAACTGCATTCTTGTTTACAGATGTTCTAGGGGTGCAGAGATGAGAGCAGAGCTGTGGCTGGACTCTAATCATGCGTGGAATGTAGCCCACAGCTGAGAGGTGTTTTCCACCTGGGAGTCTGCAGTCCTCATGGATGCAGCACCCCAGAGATGGGGTCCTTGATACACAGATCCACTCCAGGCCTGCAACTGACCTGAGGTTGTGGTCTTAAGGGAATATGCACAGATTGTGTGTCAAATAGCTCAGGCCCAGCCTGGACTTGTGCTGGAAGGAGCTTGGCAAGCAAAAGCCAGTGCAAAACCGTCACACCATGGCTCGAAATGTGGTCTGAGATTGACAGCTGGTCAGATGGAATGTGTTCAGCCATGTCTGCTCTTGTGGACAGGAGTGCTTTCTCTTGAGTTCTGTGAGCTGCTGAAGTTGCAAAGGGGAGAAACAGTGGGGAGGTGCTGCCCAGGCTGCTGTTGCTGCTGCTTTTTTTACCCATATTTGCTACAGTAATGGGAATGTGATGGATTCTGTTAACAGTGGATACTTAGAGCTCCTCTGGGAGATGTTGCTGCACTGGGCAAGGTCCTCTGATATGCAAGTATTAATACAGTAGAGTTCTTTAGGCTGATGTAAAATAAGCTGTCAGAACCACCATGGACAGTTTTTTAAAGGTGTTGTATGCAAAGCTGCCAATGTGGTGTGATGTTGGCAGCAGTAGTGCGTGGTTAAATCAGCTCAAGGCTTGCATCAGCCAGCTGAGGAATTGTATGCTTAGTTTTCTAAGTTGCTGCTGGGTGAGGGGGTGGTTTGTTTCAAGGTTATGTGGTTCCTGCAGCCTGGTGGTCCACAGCTTGCATAATAAAAGCATGGTTGTTGCTCAATAACTGTAACAGGAATGTTCAGAAATTTATATGGTTACTGCTCTTGTCAAGCTCCTCTTCTAACACCCCTTCCAGCTGGTTTGGAAAAATACTCAAATTTTGTGTAGAAAATATCTCAGAAAAAGTATCAAAAAATATAAAAAAGATTAAATAAAAAAATGTAGAGCTACTAAACTGTTGGGGTGAATGTTGCTGGAAGCTGTTAGTGCTTTCCTAAAAAACCTAGAAACAATCTAGAAAGTGTAGGTTTTCCCTCTTCAGACAGCTCAGCACAGTTTCTGTCTTCTTTACTGTTCTTCCTCTCAACCACTTGATTATGGTTTAAAGGTGACCTTGATGATAGTCAGTGTACTTCTGCAACCCTGTGACAGCATCAGTCAGGATTAGTTGTGTTCTGCAGCCGAGGAACCTGTGTGCTGTGTCAGCAGAGAGTGCAGTTCTGTTGTCATTGCCGCTGAGATCCGGGATGTCCCAAGAATGTGCCGTTATTTTAAAATTACCCTCAGATGTGGAACATATTTTCAAGGAGATGTTCATCTTGTCTGTAAAGAATAAGGCTTAGTTGGTTGGGTTTTTTGGTAGAGTTGTGAATAGTGTAATGAGTGGAAAATTTCCCCTCTGCTTTGGATAGTAAAGGCTCATAAAAGTGAGTTAAGGACAACTTAAGTCAATTGCCCCACCAGACATGCAAGGGCAGTTGAGAAGCCCCAGCACAGTTCTCAAATCTCACAGTGGCCTCCTTATATAGCTTTTGTAGAGAAATACTGTACAGTGGAAAGATGGAGATCTTGATGAGCCTTCTCAGTATAATGTTGTGTTTTTAAAAGTAAGTAAAATTTTAAAAAAATCTCAGTTGATGTCAAGCACACATACTTCAGCTTTTCCCAACAAATACCAAAGGGATCTTCTTGCTCTGTTCTGAGCAAGAATGCTGTATTTGTCAGCTGAGCTAAATACCTGTTTATTTTAAGAAGAGATGAACTTCTAAATCAGTATCTCATTTTTTAAAGTAATTACCATCTTTTTTCCTAAATAACTTGTATCTGAGTAAAAAAAAGCTGAACAATTTGTTGCTTTAGTGTTATGACAGCTTGCAATTTGCTTTTGAACAGACAGCTTTAAATTGAGTCATGTCAGTGTCACACAGTATAAAGCATTAAAAAAAACTACTCAGATCATCCATAGACAATAATTTTGCTGTTGTCATACTATGTGCAGATAAAAATGTAGTTTGTTTCTAGTTGTAGCAAAAAATGACAGCACCTAAATGGTTCTGTGAAGTAATAATTTGGTGTCTTTAATCTAGGTTAATATCCTTAATGATATATGTGTTAGTTGTAACTGCTTGCTACTACTCTAGGATACAGTTACAAGCTTTAGAACTCTAACTTTTTCAAGTTCATCTTTTTAATTTTACCCAAAAAAAAAAGTTACTAATGTGTTGACTAAATTTCAAATCTGTTTTGCCACTTACTGCAGTGTTTTCACAGTCCTTGGGGTGATGGAGGTAAAATGGTTTTATTTTTTTTTGCAAAGGTATGCTGGCAAAGCACCCTTTTGTAGTTTTTTCACACAGTAAAACCCAGTACATGTAGAAATAGTTCTCATTTGTGTATTTTAAAAGAAGTTTTACCCTGCACTCATGATTTTACATCCTAGAGTTGTTATAATCAGTATTCGTTGAAGGGATCTGAGCTAAGACTGGGACCTGTTAAGAGAGAATTGCCAGGTGTTTCGCTGGAGTGTAAATTGATGTTTGACTTGTTCCTGCATGTTTCAGTTTGGAGGAATTTATGTAGCTATTGGGGACTGGAACTTCTTGGGCAAAGTGGTGAGAGCAAGTGCTGAGAACTCTAGTTGGATATTTGCCTACCTGGGGCTGGAGAGGGCAGAGTTGTGTTTCAGTGCAGTTAAGCACAGTTACAGAAATAAAGTACTGAGTAGCATCTTTATGTTCTCCTGAGCAAGAGCCTTTGTGTTGTGGCTGTTAGTCCTGCAGTAAGTTTTGCAACTCCAGTTATTACATAGCAAATAATAATCTTCAGGGAGTTCTTTTCTGTTGTGTTTGTTCTGAAATGTCCATGATGCAACTGGCTTGGATTTTCTAGAGGCTATTTTTCCTTAAATTAGATATTTGAAATAGGTCTGCTTTGTCCATTCTGATGAATTATTGAACAACAATTTCAAAAGCAGGCGCATTCCTGGTCATCTTGAAATTAAAAAAAAATTTGAATTAATCTGCTTAACTCAGATCCAGCAAGATTCATTGACTTCCTCTTGATGTGGGATCCTCTCAGGTGGATTTCTGCAGGGAAGAGTTACCAGAGAGCTACGTGAGCTAATGGTCCAGCTACACCAGCACTGAATTAAAGCTGTGTTCTCCCTCCCCATTTTGTATACAGGTTTATCTAAAATATCACAGCTCCCATTAATACTTGTTGGCAGAGTGTCTTTGTTTGTTTGTTTTTGTTAAGGAAAAAGCAGTCTGATCTTTACACGTATTTGTTCCCAGCTGTCAGTGAAAGTTGAAAAGCCTGAAGTGTTTGACATCTCTGAAGTTCCCACTTTTAGTTTTACTCTGCTAGAAATTTCTCTAGCTGCACAACTTTTAAAGACTGGTTGATATTTCTGATGTGAGAAATTCTCCTGTGGTTCTGTATGGCAACAGTCTCTGCAAAATACAGTTTAAAATCTCCAATACATGGAAAACCATTTTTCATTTAGAGTAGCATAAAAATGTCGAACTTAGAAACTCCTCTGTGTTCTCTGAAAGCCATCCTGTCATGAAATGCTATTACTGCGTCTCAGTCCTGTGAATTTAATGTGTGACCACATCAAAAACTCAGATGTTTGAATTAGAAGAACTTGTGGACTGATGAGCTGAGGAACTCAACAAGCAAAAGAAGTATTCCTTCTTTTCAACACACTTACACTGACAAGCACTGAGTATTCTTAGTTCTGGTTCCTTCATTGAGCAGAGGTACTTCGCACCTTCCAAAAAAGCCCTACTTCCAAATTTTATGCTCCATCAATATTCAAGTCCATATGTTTTGGTGCAAGGTGACAGTGTCTCTGACAAATGCATGGTTTCAGCTGCTCTGAGGAATGAAAGATTGGAGCCTCCCATTAAGCCAGCGTTGATTGCATGGAAATTACCTGCTGAGTGGTTATTTTCTTCAACTGTGAACTAATGATTCATTTTCAGGTTGATTATTTAGCTCATATCTCAATGGCTGTTTTTCTTAGGCATCTTGGCTCACAGCTTTGTGAACTGGAAAAGCTGATAGATAAAATGATGATTGCAGAGTTTTCAACTTATGCTCGCAATGATTTAAATAGACCCCTAGAAGATGATTGCCAAATTCTAGAAGAGGTATGTCTGTTATTGAAATAAATTGTCTGATGAATATGTTTGCATCCTTAACATACTTAATTAGCACAAACTAATTCACTCAGGTCCCTAGTAGCAACACTATAATTTCAGACTATTTTCTCTTCTCATCCAAATCTCCCCCTGCCCCTTTATTTTTGTGCTTGGTAAAATTAAATAATTCTAATTAAACTCAGAATGGCAATCCAGCCCCACTTTATTTTTTCAAAATAATCAGTTCACTTTTCTCTGATTAAATGTATACTGAGGTCACTTCATGAACCTCAACATGTAAGTGGAAAAGAACATGGACTGTCATGGACTTGGCTGTAAAATTTCAGTTTTGCAATGAAAGCTGATATTTGCATGTTTTCCTCATTCTGTCTCCCTATGGTTTTATGGGTGTTTACATCAAGCATATGGTTGCCCTGAATACATGCTTCATTCACAGTATATGTGTGTATATATATATATATATATGTGTGTGTGTGTGTATATATATATATATATATATATATATTCCTCATTCCTCTGAAAATCATAAACACACAAAGATTAAGCTGTTGTGATTGTTTTCTAGCCTGGAAAAGATTTTTCTGGATTTTGCCTGTGCTGTTCTTCAATAATTGCTAGACCCTATGAACTGTTCAGTGTTTCATCCATGAAACAACATGTTTCATGGAATGTAGTGATTGGCAATAGCACTGAAATACTCCCTCTTTTGCCCTATAGTTTCTTCCCCCTCTGTGCTGCAATGTGCCAGCCTCTCTCCTGGGCTGTATTTAGTGTTAGTCTTGCTCAGGGTAAGGAAACTCACTCATGAGAAATATCCATGTTTTTAAGCTCTAGTGAATGAGCCCAAATAAGGAACAGGCAGGAGAGAGGGCGGGAGAAAGGGACTCAGCTGGTATTGCCACAGGGAACCTGTATAGGAAGGAATTAGTCTCGAGGCACTGGACTGATCTGGATGCTCATCACTGTGTGTTTGATACATGAACTTTCTCATTGCTGTGCAGTTTCTTAAAATTGTTTCTTGTCTCCACTTTGAAATTCTTCATGGTTTTTTGTTTTTTTTTTTTTAAATTTTCTTTCTTCTTGATAGGAGAGACTCGTATCTCTAGTATTTGGACTTTTAAAACAAAGGAAGCTAACTTTTTATGAAATATATGGAGATGAAATGATTAATACTGCAAAGAACATAATTAAACAGGTAAGGTAAACACTTCTAATGTATCTGACAAGCTTGCCTCAACCCCTTACAAATAATTTTTTGAGTCATTAAGGACAGCTCTGAAGTATTTTGGTGGTTGATGGTCTCTCATTTAGAGCAGCTGAGCTTCCTGAAGTACAGAGGTCTGTTTGCAGAAAAGACCTTTTGGAAGGTGTAGGTAGCATAAGCACACCAGACCCCAATTTTCTCTGTATAATTAAAATTGTTCTGAACTTTCCTTTCTCTTAGCACATCGCTCTCCTGAATAGTATAGTTGTGTAATAACACTGTTTCATAAAAAACCTCACAACAAAACAAACACACCAAAACCACACCAAAAAGCCTGCCCCCTGACCCTTTGAAAAGGAAAACCCTGAAGTTCTTGGTGTAAACACATAAAAGAGAATCAAAGAACTTGCCAGTTGAAGGAGACAAATTCCCAGCAAATGCTGCAGAAAACGTTACTTGCCTTAGTGTTAACACAGACCTAGCATAGGCACATGATTAAAAAGTTGGGAAACATCCTTGCCTTTTTCTGAGAGAGCAAGGTGAAGTAATGAAGAAGGTAGAAGAAGTGCTTACCTTTAAAAAATCATTGGTGTGGTGGTTTGCCATTTAGGATAGTGTTGTCATTCAAGCCAAAAATCTCTGTAGATAAAACCAGCTAAGACCAACCATTGAAATAAGTTCAAATAACTTCTTTGGGGGAACATGCATGGGCTAGTTTGCATAGTGACATGATGGGGTTTGTTTGCAAACAAAAACATATACTGAATTTTGAGTGTGTGTTTGGTTTTGTTAATTTTATTCATCTTGTTTGTCTTTACACATATGTGAGAATATTGTGTAAGAGGTGGGGGTTTTCCCCTAAATATACGTGATGATTTCAGGAGTTATGATGTGCTGTGAGCTCCCTCTTGTATCTCAAAGGCTGAGAGATGAGTTCTGGGTTTGCCATCTCCTGTCCTTGTAGTATAGTCTGCTCTTCACGGCTGGGTTGGGAGCCTAGTTTTAAAAATTTTGGATTTGTTTTTTTAATACTGTTAATTGAAGTTTTTTGTCCAGAATTGGTTCTCCTGATCCCCTTCACATTGCAGCCCCATTCTGCTGGGGATATTTGTCTTTATGTCGAATTTTTCAGGTGTCACCTCTGCTTAACAGATGGGCCAAGTTTAATCAACTTCCAGTGTAAATTTCTGTTAAATAAGGAAAACAGGATTGGAGTATTTCTGTGTGGTTTGTTCAATGCTTTTATATTGTGGCCCATTGTGTCGACTCTTAGGGATACTTTTCCTTAATAAAGGAAATTTTTTCCTTCCCACACCTGAAATATGTTTCCTCTTTAAATGCATTGCTGGGCTGTTCTGGTCCGTGCTTTTTAGTAGCTGTTTATTGCCAGGCAGGTGAAAGGGCAGAGGTCTGTAAGCACTGAACACACAGTTCACACATAGTTCAAGACAGGGTGTGTTCTTGAAGAGCAACATGCCTGTTCTTCTACAGTAGCTTCTGAACTGACCACTGTTATTCAGAACACAGGTAAAATCCATGTGGTTTGAGATTGCAGCCCTTACTCCCCATTGGGATTGGACATACTTGCTTAAAGGCAAGAGGAGTTCCATATGCTACTGTGGCTCATTGTTTAATTTATTGATTGGTGTTGGGGACAAAACCCCTTTTTCAGTCTGAATGGAGTTGATTTGTACCTTGGGCTTACAAGTGGTGTGAAAACAGATCAGTGAAAGGGCTGTAAAACAATGGTTGTGTTTGGAATGAAAATTGACTGTTCTGGAGACCTGAAGAAACTGGCTGGTTTTGTGGGTTGCAGTGGCTTTTGGGGTTTTTTTTGTTTGTTTGTAGAGAAACAAGTTGTTAAAGTGATACAAATATGTCTTTATTATTTTACTTCTCTTTGTTTAACTTGAGTATTATTATGTATGTTATGAGTGGTTAGAAAGAAGCTAAGATCTTTTTTTGTTTTGTTTTTTTCCCCCCTTAAAATTTGACAGTGTGTGGTTAATACGGTATCGCAGATAGAAGAAATAGATACAGAAGTGGTTGTTAAGTAAGTATGCAGCCAGTTTTTTTTTTTAATTTTTTGGGTTTTTTTGTTTTTTTAATTTTTTTTTTTGGTGGTGGGTAGGAATAGGATGTTTTTTAGCATAGATAAATTTACTGTTCATATTTTTGCTTAGATTTCCCTGTAATTAAGGATTATCCTTCTCTTTCATCTTAAGCCTCTGCTTCTGTGAGGATGCTCTGTTCCTCTTCTCATTTGGATTCTAATGTTACCTTAAACATACCTTTAAAATAAATACTAAAATTCTGTGAATCTCAGTGCATGAAGCATATATCTCTTGAATATATATCCATTTGAAAGCATTCCTTGTTGTCCTAATCTGGGATTTTATATTAAGATGTATCAGTAGTTTCAGTTCCTTCTGCATGATTGAGAACAGGAGCTATCCAGAGGGCAGACCAGACAACTTCATCCCTAGAAGCGTCCCTCAGGAACCTCACAAAGCCCAGCAAAGGCAAATGGGTGTAGCAGAGGTGGAGATGGAGCCCGGCTCCTCTCAGAGGTGTGCCCGGCTCCCTCAGAGGGAAGGACAAGGGGCAGTGGGTGAGAGATGAAAGATGAGAAAGTCCAGTTAAATCTTAGGAAAAACCTGTTCCCTCTAAGGATGATCAAACACTGGAACTTGGGCCCGGAGAAGCTGTGGAATCTCTGTTCTGGGATGTGGTCAAGCTTTAACTGGGCAGGGCCCAGAGCAACCCAGTCTAGTTGGACCTGCCTTGAGCAGGGCTTGGCCAAGGCAGCTCCCGAGGCCCTGGGCTCCAGAGGCCCCTGCCAGCTTGTTTTTTCTATGGCTTTGTGATTCACTTGACTCAGCAAAGTGTTACCCCAAGATAATAGAAATAGTCTAGCTGATAAAGCAAAGTCAGTGGCAGAATCTGCATGGGCTTCATATCCAGACTGGGATAAGACTGGGCATGGAGTCATTTTTAAACATTGGATATTTGGTCACCATTCTCTGATGTTTGCTATTCTGCTGTTGAGTCCTAACTATGTATTGCAGGGTTTAACTTTTCTTCTATCAATGACTTTTCTGCCCTTTGCCACAAACAGCTGACTTGTACTGTAATAGCAGAAGTAGCCTCATTGCGATGCCACAAAATGGGCTTAATAACACAGCTTTTGTAACACTTGCAAAATATTTTCTTTTTTTTTTTTTTTTAATTTTTTTCTCCCACGTAATTTGTAAAAATATTATTAACCCCCCCCTTCCTAGTTGGTAACATGTACTTATCCCATGGAAAAGAACATTATGCCCAGGAAAATAACTAAATCATAAATGTGAAATTTTCATTTTTCAATAGTATTACCTAATTTTATATCCCTTCTTCCCCATTCCACTTACATTGTGCTGATCATGACTGTTGTTCAGGTAGTGTCTGTTGTTCTGCCAGATAAAAGTCTACATAGTTTTCCCTACATTTAGTATTCCATTTAAAGCATGTGGTTTTTTTCTTTATGTGCCAGTAGGCATCATGGCCAGCAAACAATTGCTGTTTGCTGAATACTGCTCTTCTTTTAGGCTTGCAGACCAGATGAGGATGATGAATTTTCCTCAGTGGTTTGATTTACTGAAGGATATTTTTTCCAAATTCACGATCTTCCTCAAGAGAATAAAGGTAAGACATTCATTTACAAAGAGCTTCACATAGTTCAGGCATGAAAGGGAATCAAGTTACTTTCCATTTGAAGTCTCAAGTCATTGATTTTGCTTATAGAGCTCAAACTTCTGATTGAAGGAAGGAGATGTGAATATTGGCATCCAGGGCAAAAATGATTAGTGCTAACAAAGAGAGCAGTGGCAAAGAGATAATTACATCTATTTTAGGCTACTAGGGATTAGGACAGAACTTTTGTATGTGTTACATTGGTGAAAGAAACCTCATTCTCAGAAATATATCAGTTGCCATCGGACCAATGAGTCTGCCTCCAAATACTAATCACACAATAGGAAATAAAGACAGGATTTAATTTAGTCTTGTGGGAAAAGAAAAACTCTTCCTAGCATGAGGTTGTGGCACAGGGGTTTGGTTTAGGTTTTGTTTTTAATAAAAGTTATATCTCATTCTAGGCAACGTTAAATACTATTCGTAGCGTGGTTTTCTTGGTTCTAGACAAGAACCAAAAAAACAGAGACCTGGAGGACACCTTACAAAAGAACTCTGCTAAGGAGAGCTCAGTGGACCCCGAAGTGGCTTATCTGACTCACGAGGGCATGTTCATTAGTGATGCATTCGGCGAAGGGGAGGTCCTGCCCGCAGCAGCTGACACTACCTCTCAAAGGAACACCTCCCCAAACAGCGAGCCCTGCAGCAGCGACTCGGTCTCTGAACCTGAGGGCACGACCGATTCCTCCTCCAGCAAGGAGCAAACTTCCTCTTCTGTTACTCCAGGAGGAGTAGAGATGATGTAAGTGAACACACTGCCCATCTCCACTTTGCAGCCTGGCAGGAACAAGGTGTGAGGTGCAGGCGGTTGTTTCTAATGGTACAGTACAGAAATGGCTTTGGAGGAATGTGCCTTTTAGGGAAGGAAAGTGTAGTGAATCTCCACCATCATCCCTAGAGGCTGCCATCAGAGTGCACTGCTCCCAGGTCACCTTTCTTTCCTTTACTTGCCTAGTTTTCACCTCTGTGTGTGGTGGTACAGGGACTGATTTATGTCACTTGTTACAAAAGAGAGCCCCTTCTGCATAGGTTCTTGTGGGGAGGCCACTTGTGTAGAGAGCAGGAGAGATGCGAGTCCAGCCTGTATGAAAGACAGATTGACATGGCTCTAGCAGGCAGAATCATCTCTGTTCCCTGTGTTCCCTATGGCTATTTCGTCTGGGTTTTTTTGGTTTTTTTTAAAAGCTCTTTTCGTGGAATGCACCTTGATAAATTCTAGAGAAAAAATGTTAACCATTTGACTTGCATAAATAAATAAATAAATAAATCCATCTCAATGCTTTGGTTATATAGGCAGTGCTGCCCTGAGGTGCTGCAGACTCCAGCATGGTAATCCTTTCATACATCCCTTGTACTGAAGGAGAAAAGAAATGTGAAGAGGAGTCCAGGGCTACAGGGAAGAGCAAAGCAAGAGAAGGGGATTGGATCTAAACTAGTCTGGATCACTTTGCCAAGTGTGCTAAAAATATACCATCCAGCTACAGCTCTTGAGGAGCAAAGTTGTTTCTGGGGCTAGTTGCATAACTTCATTCAAAATGAAGTTGCTTCATCCCTCTTCTGGTTTTCATTGCACCTTTGCTCTGTGTTTGGAGCAGGCTAATAAAAATACACAGAGCAGGGTTAGCCCAGTTGCTGCTCTGTAGCATCCTGATTTTTCTCTGTCCTCTTATACTGTCAGTCTCTTGAGCTGGACCAGAAGATTGTGGTCTTACCTAATTGCATGAGCCATGAACAGTAGAGCTGAGCTACCTGCTGACCTCAAAACAGTAGGCAAGTCATACGAGGTTTGTTAAAAAGCACCAACTGAAGAGCCTGAAGTCTGAAGAGCTCATAGAATGGCAGCCTATAGACTAAGGTTGGGGGAGTGCCATGTATCTATTTTAGGCCTTACACTTTCATCAGAAGAAGAATGCTATATTTTATCTGTCATATGCTTTGTGGTGCTCAGGTTTTACAGGAAATGGGTAAATTTTAGCTCAGTAAATATTAATTGTATTTACTGTATTAGTAATGACTGTTTCTTCTCTTAGACCATTAATAGCAATTAGAATGTGGGTTCAAAAAAAAAAATTAAAAAAGGATGTGCAGTTATGCTTTTCCTTGCTGCAGGAACTGACATGACATTGACAGTAGCTAAGAAGATCCCATCTCTACAAAGTAACTTTAGTCATTAACTGACTGTGTGCATTTGATAGTTGCTGCAAGACTTTCCTCCTTCAACCCGTGTGCAGAAATACTGTTTTTTCTGTAAGCTGGTGCTCAACCAACTGGTTGTGTCATTTGTAGGATCAGTGACGACATGAAGCTGACTGACCTGGAACTGGTCAGGCTGGCAAACAATATTCAAGAATTACTTTATAATGCCTCTGATATCTGCCACGATCGTTCAGTCAAGTTCCTCATGGCAAGAGCAAAGGTAAGGAGCGTGGATCACACTGCTGGTGGTGTCTCATGCTTAATGGGAATTTGCTCCCAGGTTCCTGATTTAATGAGGGTTCTGAATTGGCATTCACAGTGGGAGTACAATAACTGTTCCTGCTGCCACAGGCACTGGGTGTTAATGCTCAGAGACACCACTGTTAACTTATCATATCATTGTAAGGCAATGTGGGTTTCTCCTACCTTTTTCATTTTCTTTTTGATGTTCTGACTCGCTGTCATAGACACTTCACGCAGAGAATGCATATCTATGACAAGGTTAGCTGCTTGCACTGATCTGCCTTGCCTGTCCCATGTAGGGTCAAATAATGTGCCTCTTAAAATACTACTAACCCTCAGACATGCTGACTAGTTATTTCTTTACATCTTTTTTTTTTTTTTTTTTGTGGTATTAGTCTCCTTACAATGGTTTTCTTTGCATATAGGATGGCTTCCTAGAGAAGCTGAATTCCAGCGAGTTTGTGACACTCTCTCGCCTGATGGAAGGCTTTATCTTAGATACTGAGCAGATCTGTGGCAGGAAGAGTATGTCCTTGCGAGGAGCACTTCAGAGTCAAGCCAACAGATTTGTGAATAGATTTCATGAGGAGAGGAAGACAAAACTAAGGTATTTCTGGGAAGAAGATCTTTGTGCTCTTCCATGAATGATCTTATCAATTGTATGTCAGCCAAACACAATCTTTTGTTGCCTAGAACACCAGTAAGCCTTAAGAGGAGAGGGTGAAAAAACTGTATTAAAACCCAGTTATTTCCAAGTGGCTTAGACTTTTACTGTTTTCATAACTTAATTTCTTCAAACTGAATTGTTCTAGATAACCTAAATAAGGACAGTAATGGCTGCAGAAAGTACACAAGACTAACACTGAAAGGCAGCATCACTGTCTCATAAGTTTAAGAATAATTCACTTTCAACTGTTTTCTAAGAAAAAAAAAAGAAAGAAAATCAAACCCAAGCCACCTGGGGAGCAGCCTTCCCAGTAACATACATCAGGTCTATTTGCTCTCATCCATCAAAAGCTGTTAAAATTCGAGTATTTACACATTACTTCATTGGCAGTGATATCATAAAGACCTTTATTGCCTAGTGTAGTTTTTTGGTCCCTATGACAGATTGACTGAACAAATTGTGTGATCTCTAGACCAACAAAGTGTTGTTCTGTTTTGCTGCTGCCCCTTACTGGGGCACCTCCTTCTGATGAAGATGACTAACTAACATTTTAAAAATCGTTGTAGTTTTGATTCCACAGTATTAAAGGCAGGGGAAGCATCAAGACAAGGCATTTCTTTCTCAGCCTCCTCTCTTTTGTGTTCATAACTAGCCTGCTTTTGGACAATGAGCGCTGGAAGCAGGCTGAAGTTCCTGCTGAGTTTCAGGACCTTGTCGATTCAGTGTCAGATGGCAGAATTTCTCTCCCTGAAAAAAAACCAGCAGGTGTGTATATTGCAGTCCTACTGTGAAATGAATTTACTATCAGCAAATTATGCTATTGAATGCGGGTGGACATATTCTGATGTCACTCTTGATCTGTGTTTGCTCACTGTCTTCTGTTGTTCAGGGGGGATCAGAAGGAAATCAATGCCTTTCTTTTTTAAAAAATTTTTTCTATTACTGGTGGTGAAACTTCTTATGCTGACCTTGAAAGAATATTTATTTTTTGAAAACACCCAGAAGTGTTAGCACGGGGAGGAGAAATAGCTTTTTATACAAGTGTTCCCAGTGTAGAGGCTTACAGTCTTTGCACAAATTCAGTCTTTTCTCAGAGCATGGCATGAAGAATTGCCAGGGACTGAGGAGCATATGCATGTGCTCAGCTTTCCTTGTGTGAAACAAAGCCTGCTCCTTCCCACTGCTTCATCTGCCACTTCCAAGGAAAGGCAGCATGCCATGTGGCTGCTCATGGAAGGGAAAACTCATGTTCATTCAATTATTTACCTTGCCACAGAAACCTCATTTGACCTCAGAGAAGTCACTTTTTCTCCTTGTACCACATTTCCCCACGTGCACAATGGGAATACTCGATGTGTTCTTACCTCGTGGGGAGACTCAGCCAATATTTCAGCAAGGGATGTGTATGAACATCTAGAAGAGGAAGGAAACTTAGAGAGGGGGAAATGGCCATAGATTAGAAGGTGATATCATGGTGGGGAAACCTTGGCCTCCCAAATGGAATGCAGCATATACAGAGTGTATTAGGCAATAATCACTCCAATTACAGAACACAACGCCAAAATATGTTCCTCAACCGTTGCTCTTAAAATAACCTCTTGCAGCTTCCTTCAGGCAGATAATTTAGCATGAAAAACTGCATCAATAGGAGCTTCTATGAAGCCTGAAGAAGTGATTTGAACTAAAATATTAATATATACAGCAGATCACTTGAGAATGTGTAGTAGAAAACCTAGTGACTTTTTCTGCTCTTCTTCTGTTTGTAACTTGTTGGGTTTGGAGTCATTTAAGACCATAACGAATATGGGACTTTGTCAGATTTTTGACCTAAAATTGCAGCAGAAAGTGAAGTAACTTTATAGGCTGTAATAAATATGATAGGTAATCAACTATCTAATAAATACTGTAAAAAATACCAGTACTTCAAAAATTGATTGTAGTTTTTTTCAAACCTTAACAAGTGAACATTACGTTTTTATAAATAGCGTTTTTGCCATTGTTTTTGGTTCAACTCATTCCTTTTCCTGTCTTTCTAAAATGTTTAGCTACTGAAGAAAGAAAGGCAGCTGAATTCCTTATTGTTGAAGGACAAAAATATGCAACAGTTGGGTAAGATGCACTCTTTTCTCTTACCAGTGTGTTAGTTGGCAAGAACTTTTGAGTAGAACTGTGATGAATGCTAACACCTCTAGCAATCTTATTTAAATTTAAAATCCCTCTCCTTTCACAGACTAGTTTTCCTTTACTTCCTGAGCAATTAGAAAAGCTCTTCTGTACATTAAAATGTTACTTTTTCTCTGAATGACTAGGCTGAAATTTATCATTTTATTTGAATTTTGTTTTCCATTATTTCATGAAAATTTTGAAAATACGTGTTTGCCTTCACAGCACACTTATTTCTTGCGATCTGGGTTCTCTGTGGCAACAATCGTGGACTCGTGAAATAGTTTCGGATGAAAGGGACTTTTAAAGGTCATTTAGTCCACCCTCCCTGCAATGAGCAGAGACATCTTCCACTAGACCAGGTTGCTCAGAGCCCTGTCCAACCTGACCTTGAATGTTCCCACGGATGGGGCATCCACTACCTTTCTGGGCAGCCTCTGCCAGTGTTTCACCACCCTCATTGTAAAAAATTCCTTCCTTATATCTAATTGAATCTACCCTCCTTTGCTTTAAAACTTATGCTCCTTTTCCTGTCACCACAGGACCTACTAAAAAGTTTGTCCCCACCTGTCCTATAAGTGTCCTTGAAGTACTAAAAGCCCACACCAAGGTCTCCTTGGAGCCCTCTTTTCTCCAGGCTGAACAGCACCAAAATACATGAGTCCCCTTCTGAAAATTGCTTATCTTATTCAGAATAAGATATGGGCCATCTCAGAAGCTGAATACACTATTTCTTGGCATCCTGATTACTTTGAATTGGAAAGTAGTTTCTTAGAGCTGGTTATATCAAAGACATTTTAAAATATACAATGCTCACATACTTCTTTCATTTAAAAGCATGCTGTGTTTCTAAAGAGTGTGAGGCTTAAGCATTAAATATGCACAAGAGGAAATCAGACCTGGAAGATCTCACTCCCCAGAGCCCTACCATCAATTTACCCATACTTAAAAAGTTGTGATGTACAGAATGTCTTGGACCAGCTGTCATTTTATGAGTTGCTTCATGATGATGCATCATTGTTGCATTAGAAACAGAGGCTGATGGCTGAGAACTTCTGTGTCAGCCAACTGTATCACTGCAGAAGAGCATTTCAGGTTGAGTAGGAGCATTGATTTAAAAGATAAAATTTACTTAATGTATTATGTGTTTGATAATCCATCTGTGCTCATTTGAAACTTGTTATATTTAGCTCTGTGAAGCAATTGTGAGCTTCATGGTGTATTTGTTTCAGTTCTACAGTTTCATTGCATTTAATCAAATAAAAGGCATTCATCAAAAATGCCTAGATGTTCACAAAACATTCTGCAGGTGTGTATTTGCAGTTGACTTTTCATCACCATCCTCTACTCTACTGCCTAAAGGGGAAAAAAAAAGAGATTTAGCTCTTTGAAATGTTAGAGTATCTACTCCAAACATTTGATCTTGCCTCAGTTTTCCTGCCTTCTGTGTATTTGAATTCAAAGGAGCTTGCCTGCTCTATGTGGAGCCTTCATAATTTCATCCAATAGCTCCCAAATTCTCTGGTGTCTGCTGACTTCAGAAGAAATTACAGGTGTTGAGCATCTTTGAATATTTGGTGCTATTTCTTCACAGCTGCCTTCTCTCTTTGTGACTCCTCAGCATTTATTACATATTTTTTCAGAGATTTTTCTTTCATATAAAATACTTCTTTCTACCTACCACCTTTTGGAATGAGTATTCATTATAACTATCTTTATGTATACCTTCTTTTATATTTTACTTCTACTTCACATCAGTTCAGTGCTGGGGTAGCTTGGGTAGATTTCTGTCAGTATGACTGGCTTGTGTTTGATTTTTCAACATCTTTTGTGCACTGAGATGACATATCTGGCTGTTTCCTCTCTTGTAGGACAGTATTGCTGCTAATAAGAATAATCCTTGAGTACTGCCAGTGTGTGGATAACATTCCTTCCATCACCACTGACATGCTGACCCGCCTGTCTGATTTACTGAAGGTATGACTCCAGATGTACCACCTGTGCTAAGCAGGGGCACTCAAGATGGACAAATGTCTTACTCTCTGTAATGCTTATGTGTTTTTATGGTTTCATATAAGTTATCTAGAAATCATTGTGTTACTGTGCCAGAAGGAAGCCTTTTAAGCCAAAGATATTAAAGATGCAATTTGTTGTGTGAATTATGCTTGGCAGGGCTGTGTTTCGTCTTGTTCACCTGCAATATTGGAAATGTCATGTGGTAGTATTTTAAATAGCTGCCTGTTCTTCAGGCTTGGGTGTAGGATTAATTCTGCTGAAGAAAAAGCAGTTTGATCCCAGGTGCCACAGAAATGTATCTATATTGAGGAAGGAAACAAGTCCCTTGGTTTTTTACAAGTCAGTGGAGCTACAGTCAGTAGAAGCATGAAAAATAGTATGGGATAAAGCATCAGTTGTAAAATGGAAAGATGATAAAACACCAGGACCTCTTTCTCATTTATTTCTCACTAGAGAAGAGGAAAGCTGGTAAAGCCCAGATACTGCAAGGTAATATTTCTAAACAACAATAAAAGGAGCACATTAATGCACCTTAAAACTCATGTGTATACACACATACATATATTTATCTGTATAGGTTCCAAAGCTTAGCAGTTAATTTATGTCAAGGTTTTCACTTGTGTCTTTGTCCACAAAGGTTTTATCAGGTATTAGAGTTCTGAACATGAGCATAATCAATAAAAGATAAACAGATTTTACTCTCCAAAAGTGTATTTTTACATACGGGAGGTGGCAGGGAAGGGAAACACTCTCTAGGAGATAAACTTATAAATAATTTTCCTGTTGGTAGTTCTTATTTGAATAACCAGATGCAGGAACACTCCTCCCTGCAGTTATCATTCAGATTCATCTGCAAAGCTTCCCTTTTAAAAGCACTATCCAAGGCAGATCTGGGCCTGCCCCTCTTCACCTCTCCTTCTCCAGATGCTGCTTCACTCAGGAATTGTCATCTTTTGAGTGCCTCAAACTTGGCAAGACTTGCATCTCTGTGTCACTTCCTCTCCTTACCTTATGTTGTTGTAGCTCTGTCATTTGTGTTTCGTTTCTTGGTATTCAAACATCACGTGCAGTTTAATTGCTTATTTCCTATCTGTCAGCAAAGTGCTATCAATTGGAGAAATGTAAAGAACAACTAGCAGAGACAAAAGCTTGTTTATTACACTTTAAACAATATAGAGCCACTTGAAGTGTTCTGACAGGTCACTACACTTTTTGTTTGACAACAGTCAGAGCTACCAAACTTTGAGGGTAGCAAGAGCTAGAGTTTATTGTGATGGTAAATGGAAAGCGTTCCCAGGTAATGGAATTCCAGGCAGTTTTGAACTGTGGCTGCAACCTGAGTGAAATTACACCAATGTATGGGCAAAATCGTAGAATCATTTATATTGGAAAATACCTCTAAATTCAATCAGTCATTAACTGAACATTGAGAAGTCCATCACTAAACTGTGTCCTCAAGTGCCACATCTACAGATCTTTTAAATACCTTCAGGCATGGTGACTCCACCGCTGTCCTGGGCAGGCTGTTCCAGTGCTTGACAACCCTTATAGTGCAGATTTTCCCTGATATCCAAACTAAACCTCCCCTGGCACAACTTCAAGCTGTTTCCTCTTGCCATGTCATTTGTTACCTGGGAGAAGAGACAGACCCCCACCTGGTACAGCCTCCTTTCAGGGAGTCACAGAGAGCAGTAAGGTCTCCCCTGAGCCTCCTTTTCTCCAGGCAGAGCCCCACCTCCAGCTCACTCAGCTGCTCCTCATCCAACTTGTGCTCCCAGGCCCTTCCCCAGCTCTGTTGCCCTTCTCTGGACTCACAGCAGCATCCCTCTTGTTGCAAGGGGCCCAAGCTGAACACACATGGCTGTAATCACTGGATTGTTTAGATGGTGCAGACAAGAGAAGGCTCGTGGCCACTTGCTGGGTGCAGAAACACTTTCTCCCAGCAGGCACAAGGAGGGGGTGTTGCTCTTTTGCTGTTTCAGACCTGCTGCTTCCTCTGCTCTGTGTGCAACAGGTGATCTGGGAACAGAGTTGTACCCACAAAAAGCAGGGGAGAGAATATGCGTCCACCATCCTTTATAGACCAATGGTCTATAAAGTTAACACTAACCTGAGCTAAATATCTTAGAGGAGCTTAAGCTGTGTGAGACATGTCTGTCTTTGGCTCAGTGGTTCTACTTCTAAAGTCCACCCAGAAACATAAGAAATGGTCTTGCTTTTGTGGAGGAGAAGCTGAAGTGAATGTCAGACAGTTTCATACCCTGACCTCTGTCTGAGAGCAGTGTAGGTTATGCCTTCCTCAGGTCAGGGGCCACACATGCTTCTGGCTCAGTTGTGGTATGAGGTCTGGGTTGCTTTTCTGGCCCTGGATACGCCACTCTGGCAGCCCAGAGTTGGAGGTTTGTGGTTCATAGTGTGTCCTCTGTGGACCTGTGTTTTGTGACTGATTGCAGGCAATAGCCAGAAAAATTATTTCTTTTTACCCAAGGAATGTTGAAATTTTGCATTTGTTCCTGCATTATCATGAAGCAAGACTTGTGAGGCAGGATTGTGTCCCCCCAGAAGAGGAGGTCTATATGAGGGAAGCCCTCTGTGTTGCAGACACAAGCTGCAAGGCAACCTTGTCACAATTTCTTCTAAACCTTCTGGTCTATAAGAAAGGGTCAGTTCTCTAAGTTTTGCCTCCCAGTTTCCATCCCAGAATCAACAGATAGTTCTGTTCAAATAAGAGCCCTGGGACTTCTGCTCTCCGTTCAGTGCAGGAATTGAGGACAACAGCAATGGCTCTTCTACTGCATCACCCAGACCAGTCTGGAATATCTGGTGTCTCAAGCTGGGTGATGAAGCAGAATTCCAATATAAGACAGAAGATGCTGACAGCAACTGTCTTACTGTCCAGAGACCTTGCTGGCCTATCAGAGTGTTTCCACTCTGATACTACACATCTACTGAAGAAAACTAGCAAGATCCTTACCCTTTGCCCCATCCAAGGTCCTGATTTGAGAAGTCTGTTTTATAGATTTCTAGTACAAGGCTGTTCTTGTGTACAGCTTTCAAAGGAAGGCTGAACATGGCTGGTCTGCAGCAAGTCTGTCTTGCTGTTTTTCTTTCACTCTGAGAGAAACGTCACCTAAAAGTCTTGTAGAGAACAGAAATCAGTCCTTGACTTGAAATCGATGAGTATCTAACTGTGTTTTTAATAGCAGTATTTCTGCTTCCTATTGCTGAAGCACTGCTCTGAGTGCTTTAACATAAGCTGAGTCAAAAAACACTGGGCCAGTGACTACTGAGAGTGGTTAAAAGTTGTCTTACTAATTAATATTCATGGAATCCTCTGGACTAAGGAATATGTGAAACTCTGAAACTGCCCTTCATAATAATTTTTTAATCTTGCAAAATTCTATTGGTAGTATTTCTAAACTGTGGTTGTGTATAGTTGATAAAGAGTCAGCATGCATTTTCACTGTCTTTTTCTTTCTCACAGTATTTCAACTCTAGAAGTTGCCAGCTAGTGCTTGGAGCTGGTGCATTACAAGTTGTTGGTTTGAAAACAATCACTACAAAAAACCTAGGTATGGATTTCTATATTTAAAATGTCAAAGCTTGTTCTCCTGCCTGTTAAAAAAAAACAAAATGCAAAAAAACCCTAAACATTTATGGTGTTATGTTTGAGTTTGGTGCCGTGCATGGACACGGAGGGTGATAAAACCTGTCTTGCCCAGTTCCATGCTGCAGAAGAACATACTACTTCAGACCTGCAGTTTTAAACTATCTCCTGAAATTAAGAGCCTTTGCTTGGTGGGTTGAAGCAAGTATCTGAACTTACAGTTCCCATGTTTCAGGGTGTCCTGATCACCAGCCTGCATTTACCTTCTGGAAAGGGAACAGCTCGAGGAGAAGGAGTTGAGAGGCTGCACCCCACGGGGCTGTGGGCCATAGCTGGGTCAGGTTCTTCCTGCAGAATGCTCAGCCACTGTGGTGACCATGGCACCTCTGTGTGTTACCTACTGGCTCAGGTCTTTTGGAGTCAGGAGGAGCTCAGTTTTGGGGATCCAGCTGGCACTGCAGCAGGAGCAGGTTCAGGGTAGGTCAGCACTGGCAGGGCAGGGTGTTTCTGTACACCACTGCAGGAGAAAGATTGATGCCTTGAGAACGTGGTTTCTGAAGTTGGGTGGCTGATGAGTCAGGTCTTGAGATCTCTCCGATGTCTGCGTGTGTGCAGGGCTCAAAATGTCAAGTAAACACTTAAAGCCTCTGGGAAAATTAGTTCCTTATCCCATGTCTTACCAAAGCTGGCTTTGAATAGCCAGCTATCAGTCTGGCATCTTCACTGGGTGGGGTTTCCCACTGGAAACAAACACATTTAATACAGACTAAAAAAAAATTGATAAATTGTGTCAAGATCTATTATTTATGTTAAAGGAGATATAGTCCATACAAAATTGCTCTTCCTATGGAATAATTCCATTATTTTTCTCTCTGGATTTACAGCCCTCTCTTCACGTTGCCTACAGCTCATCGTACACTACATTCCTATTATCAGGGCTCATTTTGAAGCTCGACTGCAGCCGAAGCAGTTCAGCATGCTCAGGCATTTTGATCACATCACAAAGGTAATTCTTGTGGCATTTCCTAGTTAAACACAAAGTTCTGCTTTTCAACTGTACTCTGAAGAACATGAATGCCATTAGAGAATGAAACCTGCTTTCTTCCGTTACAGGATTATCACGACCACATAGCTGAAATTTCAGCAAAGCTCGTTGCCATAATGGATAGCTTATTTGACAAACTATTATCCAAGGTAATGATTTATGGAAATAATTATACACTCCCTAAGTTGCAAATGGAAGTCTCATTGTATGCAGTCTAGATGTTTCAAATGGAGCCTTAAACTTTTCTAATCAGGACTTGTTTGAACTTCTTTAAACTGTATAAACAGAAAGCTCTGTGCTGTTCTCGTGTGTGTTTTGTGTTAACATTTGCCACCTGGGCATCAGTCACCTTCACTCCCACAAGAAGTAAATTTTCCATTGGCTCCTTTAGCAGGAACAGGAGTGCTTTGGGTGGCACAGATGCTTGAGTGTTCAGGAAGAGGAGTGCTCTCCTACCACTGGCAGCTCTTGTCTGCTGCCAGGCTCAGCAAGTCCCATTTCCTGCTCTTTCCAACAGTGCCTCTTTGGAGGTGGGGAGGGTGGCATTTCCCACAGCTGAGGAAACAGTAAAAAGGTACTGAGGAGGAAGAGTTTTTGGAGGGGAAGGACCTGCCTGCCTATTGGGCTGCAGGCCTGGGGACTGGAGGTCTGTGCTCAGCAGTTTCTGCTCTGGAGCAGCATCAGTAGCTGCCCCATGAAGTGCTCTTGGTCTGTTTTGGTTTTTGAACACTCCTCAGTGGCTCAGTGTGGTCCTGGGCTGGGTCTACTCACTGTGACCTACCTTAGGGTGGAACACACTGAGAGACCTCCCCAGAATGGGCCCTCCTGGGCCCACAGATCTGATAGCTAAGGTACACTGTTAAAGCTCAGTGCTTTGCTTTGGATCTTAATGTCTTTGGGGGAAAAAAAAAGCTGTTTCATGAGAGAAATAAATTAATTCGTTAGTGACAGATTGGATTAGTTGGCCTGGGCCAGCCTCTTCCTTCCAGGAGCTCATGAGAAGCAGGGGAGCACAGATGGGGAACAGGCTGATGAGAGCTGCAGTGAGGCAGCTGTAACAGGCAGCATTTATGTCTTCCTTGCTGTTTCTGCTATTTTTTCATTACTTTATATTGTGCTTTTTCATTTCATCTGTTCCTTTGGTCTATCAAATAGTGTTACCTCAACTTAGAAAGAAAGGAAAAAAAAGGCCAAAAGCATTTAAATTGGGTATCCTTGTGTTTACTCTTTTAAAAATGTGTTTATGCTCTTTTCTAAATATGAAAATGGACTGCTACTTTTTTGGGGGGGTCTTATCTGCCATAATATTGCTGTCCTGTGAAGTAACATGGCTTTTTGGCCACTTTACCTCATATCTCATGAGAATAAAAGACAACTGTGAGAATTTATTTTACTGATACCGAACAAGTTAGCCTGCAACAAGTTTGTGTTCTTGATGTCAGTTAGAAAGAACCCAACCCTTATTGTCCTTCCATTTTCACAGCCCATTCTCCCCTTGGGATCTGGCACGAGATACAAACTGAGAATATTTCTGTCCTTTAGAGCTCTTAAGGGCTTGAGTGGCAGTGCTTGGCCCACATGAATGTAACCCACAGAGTCCAGGAGCAAAGAATGTGTTCATTTGCCTCCATTCCTGCCACACCCCATCATTTGGCTCATCTTGTTCCTGAAATAAGGAAATCTGAAGGCTGTGAAGTACATAAACCCAGGAAATTTTCAGATGGGCATGTCAGTGTTCTTGGGGGTTACATGTTTTCCTGAATGACCAAGTATTTCAGTGTGTTGTGGATAAAGGTCACCTGCTCTGAGGTGTGTAAATCTGAACGAGTCAGCGAGTTCCATAGCAATGGGTGTCCAGCATGCTTCAAAACCAGGAACTGCACCATCCAGAAAATTGCTTTGTAGGAGATAGACAGTTTGGTGCAATGGACAGGAGATACCAGGAGACCTGGCACTTGGGTAATATGAGCAAGTTACTTCTGAGTTTTCAGGCGGTGCTTCCCCTTGGGAGCTCTGTGGAATGGGAGCTGTCTTCACCCAGTGCCACTGTGACAAAGAGTCACAAAAGCAACACTTCCCAGCAGCTGCTATCCTTGGCAGGGAGATAAACCAGGAATGGGGGTATCAAACAGTGGAAATAATATAATTAAGGAATGGAAAAGGCTTGTTCATTTCCATGAATAAGTGTTCATGGAAAAAATTCGGTGTGAGTTCTGAGGTTCTCTTGGAACTTGGTGTCTTGTGACTGGACAGAAGAGCACTGAATTTTTGTGTGATCCCTCATGGTGTTGCATGCTGTTGACTTCAGCTGGAGATAAAAATGGCCAGCACCTTGCAGGGCTGGAGCTTGGGTTACTTCCTGGGTCTGTTGCTTTTCCCCATGGCAATGAAGTTTGGTCTGGCTGTAGTCATGTAAGAGCCTTGCTGCAGTCTGCCAGTTCCCTCTGGCTTTACAACATGCTGAGAAGTCGGAAATAATGTCTTGCTTAACTTCCTTGTCCTGAGGCATGATCCTGCATGCTGGGTGGTTGTCCCCTGGCCCCTGGAACAGTAAGAACTATTTTTCTGCTACTTCTGTCAAAATCAGGTCATTGGTTTGGCTTTCCCATAAAGATTTTCTCAAAACACCCTGTTTCTTTTTTCTCTCTCATGCTCAGACAGGTTTTGTTCTCTTTCAGTATTCATGCAAGCATCTCCTGCAGTCTGTTTGTAAATTATGTAGTTGTAAAGATTCAGTTCTTCCCTGAATTGTGCAAAGCTCCATGGGGAAGTGTCACCCTCCGAAAGGTGACCTGCCGGTGTGTCACCAGCCCCTTTGCTCCACCTGCAACTTCAGAGCTGATTTCACTGCTCATAAGAGAGGTTTTCTGGGTTTCTGAAATACTTTTCAGATCTTCCCTATAGAGTGGGGACATAAGAATTTTGTTCCCTTTGTAGCAAATCTCTTGCCATCTGGTGTTTTCCAGTGTTGTTTCTTGGATTTCAGGCACTGGGAGAAGGGACTTTTTTTTTTACTTTGCTTACCAAAGTATTTCTGCAATGCTTTTGTGGGATTTTTTTTGTATGCTGTTGGTGGTGGTGTTTTTTTTTCTGTGACCAATGATGAGTTTTCAGGAGTTTCCATTTCTTGATGGTTTCCTTTCCTTGATTATTCAGAAATTTGGATGTATGTGATCCTAGAGAAGCAGTTTTCTCTCATGAAATACCAAGGGGCATGTTTCTCAGAGGTGGAAGTGCTTGTCTGTCATTGACCCATCCCAGTGTGAAGGAGAGGGCTGGCTCCAGCCATGGGGCTGCACTGGAGTGGCTGGCACTGCATCTCTAATTCGTGGATGGGCCAGATCATGCCCAGTGGCCATTTTAATTTGTGATGTGCTAAATGAACTTTGATTCCTGACATCATTAGCAAAGCAGAGCTTCAGGTGGCTGTTGGGAACTCTCTATATAAACCGTTTTAATGTGACAGAAAGGAGTAACTGGTTGTGTGTTTATTTCCAGTACGAAGTGAAAGCTCCTGTTCCTTCAGCATGCTTCAGGAATATCTGCAAGCAAATGGCAAAGATGCATGAAGCTATATATGATCTCCTTCCTGAGGAGCAAACTCAGGTGAATGTTATTTTTGAGCCTCATCTAACACCTCACTTGCAAACGCACGTGAACTCAGTAACAAGAGAGACTTTATCTGAGGAGAGGGGAATTCTTTTTTGAGTCTTTGTGAAACCCACACATTAAAGGGCTTGGCAGCAGTCATGCAGACAGCTGGGGCTGAACTGAAGGAAGTGTTTGGATGTGCAGGGAGGATGATGAGACACTCAAAAGGAACAGATTTCAGTATTTTGAGCTGCCTTCTAAGGTCTAGAGAGGGCAATCTTCAGGAATTAGTGCTGAAATTCTACACAAATGACAACACTTTGGGGCTCAAGTACAGCCCTTTCAGAGGATTATCCTTGAATGCTGCTCAAAAGCAGTGGCTTCCAAAGGTCCCTAAAGCTGTTATGCACCCAAATTGTACCAACTGTGCTTTTCCAGTGTTCTACTGCAGAGTTGGAAATCTTAAGGACAGGAAAAAACTGATCCAAGTTGTCATTTTCATGTAAGATTAAATGATCCCTTCAAAGTGTTTTTTACATTTTTTTTCTTGGAAAAAAGACTTCAAATTATTCTAGTACAGGAAAGAGATTTGTTGTCTTCTAGCCTTCGTACCAGTTGCTAGATGCTTCAGACAGATAAGTTCATGCTCCAAAAATGTGCCACACAGAATTAGTAAGAGAGGGGTATGTTCTGTCCTATGTGTTACAAGTTGTGTGTGGCCAGAAAGATGAGGAGGCCAAAGCACTGGCAGAAGAACAAAATCACATGAGCTGCCAAAACAAAACCAAAGCTGGTGCTGGCTGTGTATTTCCTCCCTGGAGGCAGTGGGGAAGCACAGGGACAGGTCCTTACTCTGGGGCTGTGTTTCCTTGCAGATGTTGTTTCTACGAATTAACGCAAGCTACAAGCTCCACCTGAAGAGGCAGCTGGCCCACCTCAATGTGGTCAATGATGGAGGACCTCTGAATGGGTACGTTGGGGCACTCTCTTTTTTACTGCTTAAATAATTGGGCATTGTCTTCTGCAGGAAAGCTGTCACTGCAGAATGCAGCCATGCTCTGTGGTTTAGCATGTCTGGTTTGGAGCTTTCTTGGAGTAAAGGACATGACTTGTGCTGGTCCATAGTAAGTAGGAATGCAATCCACTTGGTAATGGACTGGGAGTTGGACAGTGCGTGGAACCTGCTGTAGGTTTCCTCAGTTCATGGATTGCTTTTTCTCCCTTTGTGTGACAGGAGCAGCCACAGTTTAGTTCACATGAATTCCATGATTCCTGAGGCAGTTTTGAAACGTGGATGGTGACTCACTCATGGTGCTGCAAAGTGAAAATAGGAAAAAGCAGCATTTCATCTGTGCAGTGGGCAGCTGCTCTACAGAAATGGTTTTTACAGCAGAACTAGATTTGACACAGAGATTATGCTCACAGAGCTTTCACCTTTCCTGCCTCAGCCCATCCCTCCATCCCCAAGCAGGTCAGTGGTACCTCTGCTGAGAGAGGGTGCCTGGCTGTGCCTGATGTCCCCACCTCCCAGGAAAGCCTACAGCCTCTTGCAGGCTGAATCCTGTTGTCAGTTGGGTTGTCCCCTGAAATGGTGAGGTTTATAATCAGTGACCTCGAGGAGGTGATGTGCCATTTGCAGTGTATTAAGAGTGAAATTCAGTCAGCCTACCCACATGCAAGAAAAGATTGTCTTAGGTTGAAGAAGTCAGGGAAGGAAGTTAATGTTTCAAAGGTCACTGGAGTGAAAGTTTTGTTCCTGTCCAATTTATTCTTGCTTGTCCTGCTTATGTGTATTCCTCCTTGTACTCTCTGAAGGGTTTTATCTGAAATGGTTTTTTGTACTCAAGGTATATTCACAAGGTGACATCCCCTTGCCTTTGGTGCTTAATAAGCTGAGGTCCCTGAGCTGGAGTGAGGCCACTGCAGCCCCACTGAAGTGAGAGCACCTGGAGCACGTCTGGAGTGTTTCACACTTGGATTTCCAGTCCCAAACACTGTGCTGTGCCATCTTCAGCCTGCACTGTTGGTTTTGTTTGATACTTGTGGTTGGGTGGCCTTTTTTTTTGGATCCCTTTTTGACAGGCACAGGTTGGAGCAGTGTTCTGGTGACATACCAAGCTGTATTTCCCAGCAGGCAGAAGGGTCTCAGCTGGCCCAGGTCTGTTTCTGTGGTGGCAGCAGTTCCTCACTTCAGACACAGCTTTTTGGGAGCATGGAGTGGGGGCTGTTTGAGGACATCTGACACTGGGTGTCACTCACTGCTGTTCCAGCTTTTCTGATCCTTATCCTGCTTTAAACTTGTTTCTGTAATAATAGTAAAAATCCAGTTCTGTGACTCCTGGCTACCTTTTTTCACTATGAAAATAAAACTTCTGTTCCTACATCTTGCTAGCTTGAAGCATCGTGACCCCTGACATGTTTCAATAATGTCTGAGGGATTTTAATTCTGTATAAACTGTTACAAACAATGTAGGTGTTCTGTTGCTTTTTACATTAACCTTAAAATCATAGAATCGTTACTCTCTGGAATACAGAAGTTAATGTTGCAATAATTAATATTGCTAGTTGCAATGGAATTGGGGTTTAAGTCTAGATAAGCCTGGGATTACAGCAAGAGAATAGAAGTTTTAAATGCCTAATTCCTACTGAGTTTTCTGAACTCGTGGTTTGATCTCCCTTCCCTAGAACTAGTTTTACACCCAGCAGTAATCCTGTTATAGATGATCACTGCTGTAAAGTAAACCACATCTATAGCATTGAGTTTTGAACTGATACTTAAAATATCTAATCCAGGCATGGGATTTGAACATGGATTGTAGTAATTGTGTGTCCAAGTCCTAAACAAACCCTGGCTATTTGTCTGAGCACTCCAGGTGGATGTGATGGGGTCAGATTCTAATCTTGTTGTGTGTTCCACTGCAGGCTGGTTACTTCAGATGTAGCTTTTTACACTGGAAACCTTCAAGCTCTAAAAGGCCTTAACAACTTAGACCTAAACATGGCTGAAATCTGGGAGCAGAAGAGGTGATAATCCACTGGGAGCAGTCATTTGGCTCTGACAACAGACTGACTTTCTTCTGAGCAGCATGACGATGGTGAGGTGAATACTTAAGCCCCAGTTTCAGGAAAGGGCACGACTGACAGTCGGTGGAGCTAGACTCAGAGGGAGCTGCAGGGAGTGATCCTTCCAGTGTCCTTCAGCAAGAAACAAGTGATCAGCTGTCTGTGCAATGTTTTTTCATTCTCTCTGGAAACAGACTCAGGTTTCTTTGGACCAAATCCAAAAGAACACATAGCTGTAACACAGCTGTAGTTGTCTAGAATGCTCTGTATATCTTTATATTAAAAAGATGCTTTGCATTTCTTCTAGTGCAATGAGATTCACATGGTGTCCCACCTTATTTAATGATGGTACAATATAAAAATCTTGCAGTTGGAACTCTGTAGAAAATGTTTTTCTCTATGAAACTATGCTGTTCTAAAATTTATTTTTTTACAGAACTTTATATAAATAAATGTCTTTTGATTGCTTGCATATAGGATTCAACTTTGTTAGGGAGCAGTCCTGTTTCAGGGGCATTTCTCACAGCTGGGCTCCAACCTGCCATCTGAAGACAAGATTTTCTAACAGATTTCCAGCTCCCCAAAGCCGTTACCTGTGGGACAGGAGTGACCTGACCATCAGCAGCAGTGACAAGTTAACAGTGGGGGCGTCTGGGGGGAACTGGAAGGTAGCAGAAAAGGTGGTGTGGGGATGGTCACCCTCAGCTGCCCAGCCCTGGACTGGGACACAAGAAAACAGGGCAGGAAGAAAAGAATTTTAAAGGTTTTAGGCTGCTTATAAAAGGTTGCACCATTAAGGGAGGTACAACTGGAATAAATTTATTTCAGAGTTTTTAATACTACCTTTTAAAGACTGGAGGCTGCCAGTACTAAGTACAAGTGCCTGTGTATCTCACCTCACCCCTCTTTACCTGACCCCAGGCTGAGTGCCTAACCCTGTGCTGATCATGGACAGTTGGAATGGTCTGCTGCAGTGTGTGTGCCTATGGCTCCCTCAGCCAGGTATGCTTACCTGTCAGCATAACAGATGTCATTAATTGTCAGTCAAAATAAAGCTCTAAAATCACAGTTTGTTTTTAAAGACCAACTTCTTTAATGATACATACCAGTGTTATACTAAGCTTATAAAATAAAGTTGTCTGCATGTAAATACAAGAGAAACATTAAGAAATCAATAGTGATCAGGACAGGGATTTCAATTCCTGTACAAATTTAGAAATGACTCAAGAAGATAAATTAACATACATGGCTGTGACAATATGAACATAGGTGTAGTCAACGTGATCCATTTATTGAAAAAAGGAGGGCAGATCAAGGTATTAACAGGAGATCCAGTCTTAAATGGGATGTGAAAAAGCAAACACCACACGTGGATACTGAGGCAATTTTCTCAAGTATTGGATTCTTTGGGCAAGTTTGGAACACGGATGATTCCCACTCTCATGATAGGGAAATGGAGGTATTGACAGCCTTACCCCAGTACCTTGACGTACAACTGGGACAGGATATCCCACTTGTAGGTTGGGGGCTTGAAGAGGGCTACAGCTTGTGAGCACATGAAATACAGGGTTTTAAGAGCCTGTTTAGCAATAGTGAAACTTTTGGTTTTCAACTGTGCCTTCCTAAAACGTCACAGGAGTTGCCAACCATGTTGTCCCACATGTCTTCACAGCTTTATTTCTGCAGTTACAAGCAATTCAAAACTACTGAATGTTCGAGGCAAGCCTCTCAGCTTCTTATCAAAGAAGATCTGTCCATCTTCCCGCAAGACAAACAGTATTGCACTTCAAGGTTATATTAACTGAGTTACAGAATCTCTTTAAGGACTGAAGCATTACTTACGCACATCCATGGCGCTATGTGGCTGCTTAAAGATAAGCAAGAGAAATTAATTTTAAATTAATACTGCAGGGTACTGTGAAGATGACAAAGCATAGGCCCTCTCTGTACTTAGATTTCTAATGCTTAAAAGGTTCTTCCATGATGAGGCTGTTTCAGCACAGCAGCCTCACACCTGACCATGCCCTCTCACGGACTCAGTGGTCCAGGATCCGCAGGTTGCCAGACACAATTTTGTTCTCTAGTAGAGCTCCAGCTGGGATGTCAATCCTGTCCCCATGGTTTGCGATGATGATAACTGTTCCCTGGTTTACAGAAAAGAAAACAAGTGTTCAGAAACTTGGCACCTGTTGGCTTGGAAGGAGGAGAAGGTTGTCTGGAGGACCAGTCAGCTGTAACAGCCAGAGCCTGGATGCATTTAGTTGTATTGTTTCTGCATAGACCTTTTGGTTTTTTCAACCCCAGAACAAAAGTTTTTAAACAAGCGTTATTGGAAACACTGTAATTAGCAGCAGAGTAGATACTATCAGCCTACAAGCACGTAACTTCTTTGAAGATACATACTTGCTGTCAGGGCTCTTGTCCCACCTACTTGCTCTGAGGTGAAAAAATGTTACCCCTTCAGTCGGTGTGTCACTGCCCAGCCCCCCATTACAGCTCTGCAGCAGATCTGGGCAGAGGGACAGCCCTGAGCCCTAGAGCTGAACCAGTGCAGGGGCTGCAGCCCCACCTTGCACTCATCTGTGTCAGCTGCTGAACTGCCCCAGAGCAGTGCAGGTTCTGCTGGGATTGGCAAGATCCCAAGGAAGAATTTGAGAGAGAAACTAACTTGCTCGGCTCCAACATTTACTAATAAATCAAGAACCCCAAACTGATGAGGAGGGGTCTGAAAAGGGGTGGTAAGGCCAGGCTGGGAGGTGAGGTGGGACTTGGTTGAGCCAAAGGGTAGTGATGGCAGCAGTGTTTGAACAGAGAGATGAGGTCTGTGGTGCTTTGCAGGCTCACAGATAAACCTCCTCTCTCCCTGGGCCTGTACAGAGCAGCAGGTCTGGCAGTAACACCCTGCACTGCTCAAGGGTCCCTGTCCAGCCTTGGCCTCTGCAAGGTACCCAATTCCCAAGAGTGCTCCTAGGGGCTGTGTGTGTGGGTAAGCACTGAAGAGGCAGGACCAATTACGAGGGAGCAGAGATCAGTCATGGTTAGTGCAGGAGAATCCCAACTACATACTCACCTTTAATGAAACATTCTTCCCAAATGTAACATCACCTGAAACCGTGAGATGATCCAGCTCCAGCATATCTGGAATACTTTCAAACCTCCGTAGGTAATCTTGAACCTTTTGGAAAGAGGAAAGCACAGAGACAGTTTTAAATCCAGCTGCGGATTAAGACAAGTGTGGGAGCCTTCTGAATACTCCTTTCAGGAACCTTCCTATAATCTACATCTGAATCAATATAAGAGCTGCTACTGGGCAATTGCATTTTTTTTCAGAGATAAGTGTGAGGGACAGCAGGGGCAGCTTCCCACCAGTGCTGGAGAAGACACACAGCCTGACTCACGGTCTGTTTCCTCAGCTGAGGGGGTGCAGGAGCACCCAACAGCAGTATGAGGCTACACATGTGTGTTAAGTACTTTGTATTATAAAAGTTCTTTACAAAGAGCAAAAAGGAATGCCCAGGCGGGCAGAGGGAGATAAAGGAAACCTTGCTTTTAACTGATTTATTGCTATAAACTATTTTTATTCAAAGAGATAAAGTATAATTACAGGAGTTTACCTTTGTGAAAGAACTTCCCAGTTTGACAAGAGGCACTGTTGGGAATTCACGCTTCTCGCTCATCGTTAGAGACCCGGCGTTAAGGCTGTACAAATTTGACATCACAAGCAGGAGATCTGATGTGGTCTTAACAGGCAGAAAGCGACTACGAGGTACATTTATCCCCAGAGAGTTCTCAAAACTCTTGATAGCAGCACCAACTGCAGTCTCCAGCTGGATAACATTCAAGCCTCCATCCAGCGTCTGGAAGGGAAAACTCACATGAACACACTGAGCAGGTTCTGGCTCTCAAACTAGAGCCAAACAGCAGCCAGAGCTCTGCCTTCAGCCACAGACCAGTTCCTGAAGGCAGCAGTGCCTGTGAGTCACCCAGAAATGAACAGTTCCTTTGAGTCTCTGCTCTAAACCCTTCCTGGCTCATTACCTTTGGGTTAACAATGATCTCCATGTCAATGGCATTCTTCTCTTGCAGCCTTTTAATTGCAGACAGAGCAATCCACAAATTGTTGGTATTGAATATTTTGAATTTTGACACAGACTTGAATTCATCCACGTGTGCTTTTGGGACCTGAGCTATCTCCACAAGCCTCAGCTTATTTTCGTATTGCGTGAGTGTGCCACCCTGCAAGGGGCAAAGAAGGAGGTTTTTAAGTCCTGTTCCTGAGAAGCCACAGAAATCTTCCCCTCAACCCAAACAGACACTCTGGTTTGTTGGCATTTAAAGCTGAGCCTCGGAGTGAGGTTCAACTGAACACATTTCTTGTTTTTAGTAACCAGCTACCAGGTTACTAATTATAGAGTATGTTTAAAGTACAGTCAGAACTGTCCAACGATCATATTTCAGCACTCCAAGACAGTTAATTCCTTTAATGAAAGTCATTGGGAATCTTTTGCAAGTGCTGCTGTTGTCAAAAACCACCCTCAGCAGTGCTTTGCTAGATGATAGAGCAAAAGCTAAACTATTAAGCCTAAGTACTTCAGTAACCTGAACTGCATTCCTACAGTGCATCTCCCTGCTTTTAGGGACTAAGTCAGAGCTTTCTCCATATGCAGTGAACACAAAGTCTCATATCCATTTAGAAGAACAGAGGCAAAGCACAGTTACAGGACAAATTACTACAGGCTACAAGTATTTGATACATGTCATAAGCCTCTGGCACATGGCACAGCTGGACTTTGTACAAAGTCAGGGCTTTAGGGCAGCAGCACCACAGAGTCGTGCAATGCACACCTTGGCACGTCAGTAAGTAGCGTAGGCAGTTTTCAGTCAGGCATCCCAGCCCTCAGTGCTCTGTTTTTACCACCCTCAAGCTTTTCCCCCCTGCAGAAGATACAGAGGTTTGTGACCTGCACCCTGCAGAAATCACTCATGTTTGCAGTCAAGCCCAGGCTGTCCATGTCTGGTGCTGGCCAGAACATGGATCAAATTTGTTCCATGAATTAGAACTTCATAAACTTGCTGATTTTGTGTATCTCAGATTAGACCAGAGCTGATGTGTTAAATGGTGCCTAAAATAGCTGTAAGGAGACTGTATGTCTGGGCCCATGCATTCAGAGGAGGTGAGAGGCTGGAGCTTGCCACCGACACAGCAGGCACAGACAGAGTCACACTCATCTCCCTTTACCTTCACGTCTGCCCGGGTTTTGTTTGTGACTTCCATGACAAATTCACAGCGTTTTCCATTGGGTGGGTTCATAAGATGGTTAAGAATGTAAAGGTCCACAGTGGCACCCAAGTTATCTATATTGGACACAAATATATATTCCTTCCCCTCTGCGATGAGGTTGTCCAGCAGACCAGAGTTATAGAAACTGGCGTAGATGTCTCCATGGCCTGGAGGGTACCAGCACTCCGTGTTCTCTCCTGAGTAAGACACATCCTTGGCTATTGGCAGCAGAGTTTCCTTGTTAATTCTAGGATACCTGCAAGAAAATGGGTTTGGTTAAGTTCTCACCAATGTCAGACTAGCATAAAGAAAAAATACAACAGCGAAGGTGCAACTCCCTGCTCTTTTCCATAGAGCTTTTGAAGGTGTGCCCTCCAGTTAACTGTGAGTACTTTGAATTGGAAGACCCATCCAAATTCTGAGCTGTTGCTGAGAAGTTAGAGAACTGCAAACTTTCTGCTCAAGGATTTAAAGCCACAGATCTCAGACCACGCTGAAAACCAACTCTTCTTCGACAGACAAGTTCAGAGCATGCCAAGCACACCTCTGACCCAGCAGTCACACGGATTAGTGTTAGTTCTGGGTAAGGAACCGTGGTTTGTCTCCCTCCAGAGGCCAGGGACATTAAAAGCAAATTCAGGAATCAAGTGGCCAGCATCCAGTATACTGTTATTCCTACATTTCTTGGAAACTGGGTCCCACACCCCCCCCGCCCCTCCCTAATTTTGATACATTGCCCTGGACTGCTCAACACCCTGATGTTTCAATCCCTCAAAAAGGCCCAGCATAGACTGAACACAGGTACAGAAGACACTACTGCTACCCCAGCACCTCAAACTAAAATCCACCCCATTTGAAATATGGAGAAACACAAGCCAGTTTTTCCTTTTACCCCAAGTGGAAAAGTTTTCTGATACCTGCTTTGATTAAAAGTATATATCTTCACACGGCTGTGACTGTATTTCTGCAGGATTTTCTTTGTGTCATCGTCAGTGTTGAAGGAATTCATGAGAACCAGAGGAACATCAGTGTTGTAGGATTTGTTTAAATGCTGAGATGGGAAATAAATGGTAAATTCAGCATGTATTACTAGCTTTAACTCCTGACACCTGAGATTTTGGGAGAAAGAAATTAGATAAAACAGACTGGAAATAAAAAATGTGTGAGAGAAGATATGCAGTTATGCTGACAGAAAGGGTAATAAACTGGGTAAAGGAAAATAAATCCTTGTTAGCAGTAAAGATAAGGTCCATATTAATTAATGTATCTTTAATTAAACTTTGTTTTTAAATCTGCATAAAAATTTGTAATTTGAAAAGCACACCACCACAAAATGATCATTTTAAGTTTTAGGCACTGTTGATTATGAAAGGCATATCTTCCATCAAATTGTTACAGCTGTCAAGGTGACATTTCCAAACTGTCTCTGCACTTCTGAGCCCTCCTGGCAGGCTGTGAGATGGACAATAATATCAAGAGTACATAATGAATGAAATGTCACCATGTTAATTATTTGAGAATCTATAGAATGGAGCTGAAATACACAAGAGCATTTCCATGTGTACAGCAAAGGCAAAAAAATCAGACATCATGACAGTGTTTCACCAAAAATAGAAGTGTGCAGGAAAACCAAAAAATTTCAGTGAGTTTTAAGCTTTGTGCATCAGTGTTTGGAATCATTGCCCTTTGGTGGAGTTGAAGACTTCCACAATGACTCTTTGGAGAAGGGGTTGCATCAGTTGGATGTAAATTTAATCTGCTATAGAACCATCTAACACAAATGGGAGGGTCACTCCAGGCAAACACCACACAGAGGCAAAAATTGTTGGCACTCCTCTATGGAACAGGCACACCCAATTTCCTACTCTAATGACTATCCTCATTAGCTGCTGTGAGAGGAATATTCAGCATTAAAAACATAAGCTGAAATGTCCTCTCCCAACACCAGCAGCTGTTATTTCCTTTTACTCTTCTTTCTTTAGAGGAAAATGCCAGCAATTACTTCCAGCATGAGAGTTTAAATTCAACAAGGAACTTGGAGCTGCTGTGCAAAGCTTTGTTCTACTGCACATAAAACCCTTTTTTAAAAAAAAAAGATAAACTAGCAGCTGGAAGAGTCGGAAACAAGCCCAGGAGTTATTTACCCAGGCCAGACCAGCTCTGTAATGTGACTGTTTGTGTTTTCTGGACACAATTCCCACTGTCCAGGCTGGCTCACACTTGTGCTAACATGTGTGGAGGGGACACGGCTCAGTCTGTGATTGCTCTGTCCCTTTTGTGTCTACTCCTCCCAAAGGAATTCTCTACTTCACCCCAGCACTGTGACCAGACCTCATCTCCTTCTCCTCTTCCCTTTGGCAAGCCTCCACTGTGATCCCTCTTAAAAGGGTCATGCAGGAGCAGCTCAGTGTGTCTTGCTTCCTCCAACGCAGGAGGAAAATCTCATCAAACGTTACCTCAATCTGCTGAACCGTCAGATCCAGGAAGGTGTTCTCATTTCGCACCCCGATAAGACTTTTTGGGCCTTTACAGCCCATGCTGGTGCCCAGGCCACCATTGAGTTTCACAACTACCAGCTTGTTCAAGACAGAAGCAATGTTATCAGGCAGGCCTCTGGCCTTGATCTTCTCATAGGGCTGGATCTGGGAAAACAAGAGAAATTAAAATCTGCAGTCAGGTATTTGGAAGGAAATTGTTTTCGCCTAAAATTTTCAGAACTTAAAATCTGGTGATAAAACCCACATTTATTTCTACGCTTTATGACACTAAAGAACAGCTGCAAAGGTAGTCTATAATAATCTGATTTGATATGGTACAAACAACCTGATTTGTTACTACAATAACCTCTTTCCTTGTGAGGTTCGATGGACTTTGTGACACCAGTCACCACCAGCTTCATTCAGAGGAGAAGATGCCTCTGTCTGCTCTTCCAGGCTCAGAGAACTGACTCAGTGGTAAAGATGGGTAAGGAAGAAGTCACAATGCTCTTCTTGTGCTGCAGGAGAGGGGGTTTCCTTGGGTGCCAATCTAACTCACTGCCCCAGTAAGATGACCACACTCTCCCCCTTCAGTCAGGCCACAATTTAAGAACCCAGGCCCTGCATGCAGGGCATACAACTTTCCTTCCCTGAGCAACTTAAACTCATTGATTTTTTTTTTTTTTGATCCTTTGCTCTAAGATTGTCAAAGGCAAAATTCTTAGCAAAAGGTTGGTTCTTTAAGTCTGTCTAAACCAACTTTCATTCCAGCTACTACCCTGATACAATAATTCATCTCTCCCAACTGCATGATACAAAGTAGAAGAAAGTTCCTAGTTCTTATCCTGCTGTTTTCAGGATGTGTTCATCCAGCAGACAATAAAACTTACAGAGAGTCTTCTACCTTGCTGACAGCTATTTCCTACTGGTTTAAAAACAGTCTGGGCTACAGTTGGGGCTAGTGCTGGAGAGAAAAAAACAAGCTTGTAATGACAGCGTGTCTCGCATTAGGCACTGCTTGTTCCCTAATCCAAAGCATCTCAGTCAGAGAATCAACAGTAACAATGCCACGGTAAGAATCCTGCCAAAATTGTTAGAGCAGAATCAATACAATTATCCTTTAGCCTGCCCTTCTAGAGATTTTCTTTTGAAGAAAAGCCTTGGTGTTTCAGTGCTGTGTGGATTCTAGCTGCAGGGAAATTATCTTAATTCTGATAAGGGGTGTGTAAGATCCACAGCTGATTTCCAAAAACAAATACATACAGAGTACTTTTGGGAACTGTGTTTGCTTTGGGCAAGTCAGGCTGAGGTTCCAATGGAAATTCACATTGCACTGGAACAAGACTCATATTTCTTACTGGGATGTGTGGGTGTAGAGGAGAGTTTACGCAATTCCAGCATTCCAGCGCACCACAGGCAGCAGATTAGAGCAGATCCCTCACATTAGGGAAATTCTGCCTTATGGGATCTGAAAAGCTTATAGGATATATTTAAAGATAAGATAACTCCACGTGGAGTTCTCGTGGCTCAGACAGAAAGCAGTAACACAACCACTGCCATTTCACAGAGGACATAGGCAGGAACTTCCTTCCAACGTTCCAAGAACTTTTCAGGAACAGAAGTGCCCAAAAAGCAGACTGTTTATGTGCTTTGTTGACAGCAGACATTGTGTTCAGGCTGGGCAGACACCTTGACAAACAACTGTTCTTCTTATTAACAAAGAGGTGATAAACACTGATTTTAATGTCTTGGAGCTACATCAGGAAGCTCAATGAGCAATTCACTACCAGCAGGACCTACAGAAATTTGAACTCAGATTTGCTGCTTCCCGTCCACTCCAAGGTCAGTAATACTCCACATTAGACTGTAAATGGATTAGAAACATTTCAGCTTGAGCTTTAGCTGGGTGGGACATGAGTCACATCCATGATGTTCAGACACTGTCTGAACACCCAAAAAAATTATCTCAACTTTCACATCTCACTATGTTCCTCCTGCATCACTCATGCAGAGCAGAAAGTCTGACACTCAGTTCAGGGCTAGACTGCCTCAAAAATCATTTGCTTTTGTTGAAGTGCCAACTACCCTGTCATGCCTTCGCTACTGTGCCTGATACCAGTTTATGCAGAAAGCTCAGAGTAAAAATCCTGAAGAAGTTAATAGTTCCATCCAGGCATCCATCAAGGACTCAGTTCATTGGATGTTGCATCAGTTACAACACAAAATTTATGACTCAGCCTCACTGAATGTTTCAGTTTCTTCTGGCACAGGCACTGGAAACGACAACTTGGCAGTGAAGCCCTGGATCTTGAAGGGTCTTTAATTCAGAGAATAAGAAATGTCAAGAACTCAAGTTCCAGCAGGAATGCTGCAGCATCAGGACTGCTGGATGCCAGTGCTATCAGGTAGCAGCTCCAGTCATGTGTAGGCACTAATATGCAGAACTACATCTACAAATGTACACACAAGTGTAAAAAGTGCTCCACAGCAATAAAACTCAATTCTTGCTCTAAGGGTTTGGAACTTGTCAAATAAGTGCTGATGGTGAATTCTTCAGGAAAAACACAGGGGCAGGAATGACATGGCTTACAGGAATAGCATGGCTCCAGTGTTACTCACTGGAGATGTGTCTCACAGCTGTGGTTTGGGAGTGTTCTAAGATGACATATGCAGCTTCCTTTGTTTTGCAGCCAATGCCACAAAAGTGGAACATTTTGCATGAGGCAGCATTGGGAGTTTGACTAACAGATCTCAGATTTGTACTCCTACTGCAAGGAGGCTTGAAGAGTTTGTGAGAGACAGACAAAATGAGCATCAGGGCTGTCACCGTGGGTACACCGGAAAGGAATACACCCATATTCGTTAATATGTACTTACACTACCAGGAAATATTTACTCAGCACCAAGGGACAGCTCTAGAAATACCACCCAGTGAAGAGGTCTCTGCCCATGTGAGAGACCTGCAGTGCTGCACCCAGGTCTGGAGTCCTCAGCACAGGAAATACGTGGACCTGTTAGAGCAGGTGCAGAGGAGAGCCACAAAGATGACCAGGAGATAGAACATCTCTTCTCTGAAGACAGGATGAGAGAGCTGGGGTTGGTCAGCCTGGAGAAGACCTCATTGCAGCCCTCCAGCACCCACAGGGGGCTTATAGAGGAAGAGGGACTTTTTACCCAGGCTGATAGGGACAGGACAAGGGGGAATGGTTTCAAACTACAAGAGGAGAGATTTGTATTAGATCTTAGAAAAAAACCCATTACTCTGAGGGTGGTGAAGCAGAGGAACAGGTCACACAGAGAAGCTCTGGCTGCCACATCCCCAGATGTGTTCAAGGCCAGGTTGGATGGGGCTTGGAGCAACCTGGTCTAGTGGAAGGTGTCCCTGCCCATTGCAAGGGGTTGAAACAAGATATCTAAGGTTCCCTCCAAACCATTCTATGATTCTATGAACCCTTAAGACCCATTTTCAGAGTTGAAGATTAGAAAGATGTTTTGGCTGTGAGTAAGGGCATAACATTCACTCCTTTCCTTTACAATACAGTTCACTGAGATGACAACCTGAGCTGCAGACAGGAATCCAACTGCTGGGGAAGGACCAAACGGCTCTAACAGACAAGTTCCTTTCACACTCACATTGCTTTGGATGCTCCCTTTCCATCCCAGATGAGGTTTTTCATTGCTGTTCTGAGGTTAACTTGATCACTGCAGTTCTCTCTGAGGCCTCCCAGCAGGACTTTGCTATTGCTTCCAATACAAACAAACAGATCACTGTAATCTACATGGAGGGGATTAAGTTACACTTGCCATGTCCACATTTACCTCCTCTCCCTGTTAACTGGCACTCTCAGTGTACTTTCTTCTCTGGAGACTGTAACAGTAATGGGTCCTAACTATGCGAGCTATCACTGTAAGCCTTTGGACATATGAAAGCAAAGCATCTGGAAGGGAAAAACAAGTCAGAGGTTTACCAATATAGTGTGAAATGGGTTCAATCATCTGTTACCATCATCAGTTGTTACACTGAAAACACGGAGGTCAGGGAGAAATCTCCCACTGTAGAGGAAAACAGGAATATTACAAAACAAAAATTTCTGTTTCAATTTACTGACAGGAGCCTTTAGCTGTCAGCACATGCTTCAGGAAAAAGCAGAAAGCTACATTCAAAGAACAAATACAAAAGGTAACACACTAGATGACCTACAGAAGTCTTATTAGAAATTCTGCTCCTGCATAGCACAGTCCCTTGGCATTGGGAAAAGCCTGAAACACCTTTCCCACCTCAAAGACAAAGCCTATAAATCCAATATACTATTCATGAACTTTTTTAAGCTGCTAAATAAACAAAAAAGCAACAGCTTCACATTTTGGCACATTTTTTAGGTGCCTCTGTTTACAGATACACATGTATGTCTGTATATATACACACATATGTACCTAAACAGATGCTTTTTGCTCTACTAAGGATCATTTAGAGTTTATAACTGTCAGAATTCTCAGCAGCAAAGCAATTTTCCAAAACCATCACAGGCAAATAAATTCCCACTGGGGAGAGTAAGCTGATGCTTTCTAGGGCATGGTCTTTGTAGTGTGAGATTCTCCAAGCACCCCACCACCTCATAAAACAAGGTCATCCCCACAGGCAATTATAAATCACTTGCAAAATTACCAACAAATGTGTCTTGTATACCAACCTTTGTGTTGTTCTAACAAGACCAGGAGGAGAATATGTTGTGAGGTTTTACAGCTAGCAAAAGAAAACTCAACTGGAACTGAACAGAAGCACTCAGATAAAACATGGCTATGTTCACAGATGGATACTGGTCCCAAAGAACTCAGTACTGCAGTCCTTTAAAAATTACCCCTCTTTATCTCTTCTAAAAGCTCACACTGTTCTTACCTGTACTAGCCTAGACTAATAATTCTGAAATTCTGGTCTTTAAGAAATCAACTTTTACCTAATAATTCCACAAGTCATACCCCTCAGCAACGAGTAATTTGGGAGAGGGTCACTTAAAAAGGGTTTCATATAAGACATGTCACTTTCCACAGTATGTTCCTGACATGACAGACATGTGAAAAAGAAGAGGGTAGATACAAGCAGGGTTCAAGGAGGGTAGTGAGATGGAACTTTTATGGTCAGCAAAAGAGAAAAGAAAAAATACTCCAGAAATTTAATTCTGCTCTCAGTTTTTGCGAGCGCCTAAAACCTGCCTCCTGCCAGATCTGAAAGTCCAAGTATCACCCTAAAGAAAGAGATACTTACTATGAAGTGAAGAAGGCATCAAAGGAAGTTTGCAGACATTTTACCCCAGCTTTCTTCTGTGGCATTTATCAAGCATGATTACTTAACTTAAGAGTTCACACTAAGAAGCAAAATTTCATTTGAGATCATGCACACATCTCATCTGACCAGAAGTGACCCCAGTTTGCAGAATCCTTATCTTGTCAAAAGTTGCTACGTAGCACAGGGACACATTTGAGAATAAGCAGTACAGGCCATAAGGAAGAAGACAGATACTCTCTCTAATCCTGCCCTTCTCCATTCAGCCCTCTGTGACCTTAAGTTAGGCCTTTTCTTTTAAAGTTAGTTCTTTTTTAACCGCTTGCCATGCCTGAGAATATCCCATCAGTCTATTTCAGTGCCTTGCCATAACCCTCCTGTTTGACATCTGCTCCCAATGTCCTACTCTGTCACTCTAAGTCCTTTACAGAACTTGTAAGTTTTTCCACTGAAGGTGTGCACAACTTGGAAAATAGACAATAGCTCTTCCTCTCCACAAAGCAGCCCATTCACTTGCATCAAATTTCTGTAATTTAATCCCAATCTTTATCTTGACCCAGGGAACAGTTTATTCCTTTCATTGTAGTAACTACCTTTTTACATATTTAAAAGACCTATTGCCCCCCAGAGTCTCAGCCCCTTACGCTGAAAGAAATCCTCTTTTCTTCAGCCTTCCTTCTAAGTCATTTTATCTAGAACTCCAATTTCCCACCTTGGCCTCTGCATTGAGGGTGGACTTTTCTCCCCAAAGCAACACTTCATTCAGTGTTACAGTGCAGAAAAGAGACATCACATGTTTTTGAAGTTAAAAGGAAATGCTCAACCTTGGAAAAACCCTAGACTAGCTCTAAAACAGCATCATTCTTCAACGCTTTACAGAGCAGCACTGCATCTGTTCTGGAAGTAACTGGACAGCCTGCCTTTCAGTTGGAAACAGAGCCTCAATTGACTCACACAGAGAGCCTCAGAGAAACCACAAACCTGGGAGGACACAGAAGTCCTGCAATATGCCAAGATCACTACGCTGGGAAAAGCAAGAATTTGTAGCACAACTACACCATTAGTTACACAGGAGTCAAAGGACAGCCTGGGGCCACAGATGAATCAATAAAATGAGGTTAGGTTTAATAGGAAGTATTTATTTCAGTACTAAACAGTGCTGAAAAAATATATAGTGCTTTTTCAGCAGCAGCTCAAGTTACAGGTTATAAGTTACAACAACATGGGCAACACTGGAAAATTACACTCGAAACCCCCCACAGTCAGCTCCTTGTTTCAGATCCCTTTCTTTTACTGAGCTGCTGCAGGTTACAGAAGTTGCTAAATGAGTTCTATTACCCAGCCCACTCACCATATGTCCCTTTAAAATTACTTAGCATAATGGATCTCTGGAAACAGTCTCATCTGAGGAGTGCAGCCTTCTTTTATGGGCAGGAGGGAAATGGGAACAACAAGGGTCCTACCTACTTCCCCTCTAACACAAGCTCCAGTTTACTCCAGAGAAGATACCAAGTGGTAAGGTGGCATCTGTCGTATTTTGTTCCCCTGCTCAGAGAACAGCTAACAAAATAACACCAAAGAACTTGACACATATGGTAAGCAGGACCTGATGTTCAGGAACACACATAACATATGTCAACAAATAATTATTTCTCAGTTAGAACCCAAGGTGTTGTCCTACATGATTTTATAGAACCACAGCAGATAGATCCCCTCAACGGGTGAATACATCATTTGCCTTAAGCAGCAATTATCAGCTTTATGTGCCTTACAGACTGTCACTTCATTGCAACTTACAGAATCTTCTGGAGGTCTCTGAATCTTCCCCCAGTCCACAGATGGTCCCTTTTCTTGTAGGAATCTATGAAATAGCTTCTTAAATCCTTCCAGGTCCTTTTTAGTGTGCTACAAAAAAGAAAAGCACTACTTAATTATTTAAAGCACACCTATTCAATCACAGAAGCATTTCTACAAACTGATGCACAATCTATTCAAAAGACTAATTTCATCAGCACTTAAGTAGACATGCTAAAATTTACATAAAGTTCCAGAAGGTACCAAAAGCTCATTTTCACGAAAACCCAAGGTACAATACCAACTTGAGTACCTACACAAGTCTTTTGTCAAAATCATAAGCACTACAATTTGGCCCAGTCTTAAAGATAACAACTTTACCCTCCCATTCTGTAATCCACTGAAGATTATACAGAACCTTTAATAATTAAAGATGATTAAACACTTAATAACTCCATCACCCAGTTTATAGGGAACTGAAAGTCTCCTACTGACATTGTACCGAGGCTACCCGTCCACACAGGACCAGAGCACGCCCTAAAAATAAGGATATGGTAATCTGTGATTTATCTCCTTGTCTAAGATCTGCCTCAATGTCCTGCATCCCACTGCTCATGCTGAGTTGCACCCACGTCATGTCCCTTACCTCTATCTCATTTGAGTGCGCAGTCGCGAGTATCTTATCAAGTTCTACTTTCATTGAATACTCCAGCTCTTGTCGAATGACTTCCTGAAACTGTGAAGAGCCAGCTTGAGACATTGCTTTGCTGAAATCTTGAAAAAAAAATTAAAGATACAGGTTAAAAGAATAAAAAAAAAAAAGAAAACTAATTTATTTAGACTACAAATAGCCTTAAATATTCTTTTAACAATCCTGATAAACTCATATAATCTAGCCTCATTTTATCACTGTGCTAGCACTCCAGGAATCTAAAGTTTTTGTTCTTAGTTACTTGTGGAACAGGCCCTAAATTGGGTCCAAAGAATAAGGGCCCATCTTTCAAAACTCAAAAGAGCACCAAAAGACCAATGAGCCATCTCAAGAAGCATCTAAAAATCCCCAGCAGTGTACTTTTTCGCTAGAGAATTCACATCCCGCTGTATCAACACACTTTAGCAAGTAAAAGTGTGAAAAAGAATTTTCTTAGAGAAAAGCTATGTAGGACACTGTGATCGAGGGTATCCTTCTATTCACCTAGGCAAATAAAAACATACGCTTTCATTATTTCTACAGCGCATTTTCACACGATCTTCTGTTTGTTCCAGTAAATATTCCCTCACTTTATCGTGTATTTTCACACTACAGCATGCATTGCAGTTACTAAGCAACCTAGAAAATTAGGCTGTCTATCACTTCAGCATTTGTTTTACTTTTTAAAGTGATAAGCCCCATGAATGTGAAAAAGAGTAAATACACAAATGTTCTATAAAGTCCACCCTGCAGGAAGAACCGGCAGAGAACATGACTCTATTTTCCAACAGAAAGCATTTGAAGCCAGTGTGCTCTCAAAAGACATTCTGAGTATGTTCTCTAAAGACCTCAGTTAATTTAATTTCTGCCAAATCCCTTGAGTAATGACTTCCCAGTAACACAGAGAGTGATGTATTGCCAAATATAGCTGGATTTTAGAAACACCCTGAATACTAGTGCAAAAAGGGACAGAAGGGAACTTTGCAAGTGAACAGAGCGATGCTGACAAAAAACACTGTTAGAAGAGGAACTTGCATTTAAACTCTACTTATTGAGAACACACATTAAAAGGCTATTCTATTGAGAATGTCTAAGAACAGCAGAGACGGCTCCTTTTAATACCATCTTTTATTTTATTTTATTTTTCTAAGCAAATTATTCCCCAGCCTCAGCCTCAGTGGCAGTGTGTAATCCTTGCTTTGAAGCCCACAGAAGCCATTTTCCTGACTGCACTGTTTTGCAGGTAGGGGAGGGAGGGAGGCAAAAAAAAAAAAAGACAGACAAGTGCTGCAGTGCACATACTGTGTGTGGTGCAACACGGGAAAACGCCAGCTCAAGATGAACAGTGCACTGAACAATAGGTTCTTTTTTTAATCAAATGCTTCATTTAGTAGTAAAAGCAGGTAAGAGTTTAAAGCCTGTTAAGTGTATCTTTCCGGGTCAAATACATGAAAAAACGGACAGCTCTTCATCAGGAAGTGCTTTTTCCTACAGAAAAACAAGGAGGTCTGTGCCAGTTTAATACTTTCACACCAAACTGCTACAAGTACTTCCTTTTCATTCACACATTTTTGGGCTGATGCAAACCGAAACAACTGCTGGGGGATGTTTTCACATGTTTGTAATCCTCCCTGCAACACGTTACAATACACGACTTGTGTTACAGCAACACAGTGGCCATTTCTCACAGTTCAGCAGCCCGTAAAAGACCCGAGCCTCCCAATGTGAGGCAATGCACCTCACAAGGAACTCTGCACATCCCAAGTGCTCGGCAGAGACCGTCAGTCAGTCACGCTGTTAAACACACTGGGGCTGCGGGAGGCAGAGCCAGCCAGCAACTTCCCAGGGCTGCCATGGAAGTAGGAAAAGCTTCTTCACTCATATTAGCCAAAAGACTCGTATCTATCAGATAAAACCATTTAGAGACTAAGAAGCATCACAAATCAAAATAAAAAGGCATCCTAAAGGTAAATGCATGATCATGTCCTCATTTAGGGGTCTTTCTTTTTTCTTTTTTTTCCCTATAATACTATAAATTCTCCACAAACTGAATGAGCAAATGCTAAACACATCTAATCACCAACATCCTCGCAGAGAAGCAAAGCAAACCTGTTGCTTTTTCCAATACCAAGCATCAGGCACACAGAGAGGCAATAGATGGGATGGCTCTTATCTAAACCTAACCTACAAAAGCTGCCAGTGCTGGGGGCTGCATCTTTCTCTGGCAACAGAGAATATTTAGGCTTTATGCTGACCATTCAACAACTACTGCAATCCTCAGTCTCATCCAGAGTCAATGTGTCAGGGCACAGTTGCTTGGGGAGAGCATTTGTTAGTACTGTAAGTCCAATAATTATTATTTTGGGGATAGAGAGAGAAAGGACGTGGCTGGAGTCCAGAAAAACACGTGCTTGCCTGGTGCAGGAAAAGTATCTATTCTGCATACAAGAATTTGAATACCGTAACTAAGCAGCCAAGAGAAACAGCAACCAAAAGTGTTTCAGCTGTTAACATGCCATTGCGAGGCAGAGGCTTGGAGCATTTATCTTAAGAGATGTCCACTAGGATGTGGGCAGGACTGGGATTGACAGGGCTCTCTGAAGGCTCCCCAGAACAAGACCACAACAGCAGCATTGCTACACATGCTCCAAACTCAGTACTAGTTGTTCCACTGCCCCTCAGAGCTTTTGGGAAGAAGCTGGTATTTATGCATCCCAGCCTGTTGCCAGCAGAGACAACTGCAGTCCTTTAACATGAGCAAGAGCTGAATTTAAATGCCTGGGTGAAGGCTGATTTCCCCTTTCACCCTAGCAGCAACAAGGAAGTGGAAAGGCCAGTGCAACTGCCTATCTGAAAGCAGTTCCTTCCTACAGGCAACTAAAATTTCCTAAGGCCATAATGAAAAGTAGCTATTGTGCCTCTAAAAATCAGCTCTGAGGCAGGGGTGCCAGATAGTTGCAGGAAGAGATTACCACAGATACATGCAGCCATAAAATCCCAAGTTATGTTGAAAAAGGGACATCTCTTCCAAACTATTTCACAACCAACGCCTCAGATTTCAGCCTAAACCCATTTCTAGGGAACCAATATTCTTGAACACTCATCAGAAGTATGGAGAGGGTGGGACAGGGTGGTGGAAGACTGGGGGGCAGGTCCTGCCCATACAGGAAATGAGCACAGACCAGAAGAGTATGACTAAATAGTTGAGACTTCAGAAAACACTGGGCTTTGGAAAAACGACCATGCAGGGTACCTTTAACACCTTCAGTAGAAAGTACTTCCTCCCAAGTTGCAGAGACAGGACAGCTCTTTAACAAGTTCGTGATGGTGTTTGACATGTGGAGAATTTCACTCCAACCCTCCTGCCCCCACTGTTATTTCTAGCATGCTTTTGTGCTCTGCTCTGCCTGCTAACCTGGCCCCTGCCCTCACAGCACAGTCTACAGCACATGGCAGAGTACTGGCAGGTTTATGATGCATAATTTTATAACTGGCAGATGAAAAAAAAAACAAAACATGATATATCAGATCAAGCTAATAAAAAGGAGGGCTTTGCACACTATCAGAAACAAAACAAGGGACAAATGTCCTCAGGAAAACTGCACAGGAACAGAAGAGCAGTGACCCCCTTACTTAGGGGCTTGCACGTATTTCCTTTCTGCTATCCCTCCTCTTATCGTGCATTAAAAGTACAGAACACGTTAAGATTGATTAATTTTGTTCATTAATGCAAACAGAAGAGAACTTCACTGCTTTGGTACTCAGTACACAAGGACCCAGCACAGGAGGGAGTTGGTGAACAGGTCAAGCATGAAGTTCTCTCTCTCATGAAAAAATGGGGAATCTCTTGGGCTGAGGGTTATGAATTGTGATTACTTTTGCAATCCAAGTAAGTACACAAAAAGACCTACAGCAGAAAATTATTTAGGTCTCTTTGGAGACAGACTACCACACAGAAATCAAGAAAGGGCGGCCAGTGAGTTACAACACACAGCTAAACTTTAAATGCTCTATCCTTGAACCCTGTGCTGAGGGGACAGAGTAAATGCCTTAACTTCCAACAACTCCGCTTAAAGTTCAAGGCAATCTTTATCTCTAGCAAGGATAAAATTCCCTTTAAATACCCACACTATAACGTGCAATGGTAATGAATACTATTTTGCTTTTCAGAACACAGCCACTCAGCCTGTATACACATTTTTGTTTTCTGACTACCAGAGGCAAAATTTGCCAACACATGTTGGACTGAAGCACATGTGAAGCAAAAGCTGTATGCTCTGACTCTCCTTGACAGATGAGCACTTAAGCCTGAGCTAACTCAGAAATTTGCAGCCCAGGAAAGCTGTTCTTGCCAGCTGCACACACCAAGAGTTTAGGTGTTACAGTCAGACACAGCTGGATCTCTCAGTCTAGTAGCTGATCCTCATGCTAAAAATATCACTTGACATTGGCAACATGTTTTAGTACTATTGGCCCGACAAAAGAGTATCTAAATAGTGGATACTCTTTCTTTTTTCTTTTTTTAAAGCTTTTAGGATTGTCAAGTCTTCGGTAATATTTAAAAAAACAATTACAATCTTTACACAGGTCTCATAAATAACATCACTTGTCTGCAAGATGGCTACCTTCAGCAGTAGCCTGAGATCAGCCAATTCCATCCAAAAAGAATAATAACAAATGTATTTTTGTAATGTGTTTCACAAGGGTTTGCCTTGGTAACTTTCAGAGTGGCCGGCTGAGCAACGTGCTGAAACACTTTTCTCCTTCGGCTCTCTGCTTTTNGGGCTCGGTTCCCTGTACCACAGCGAATCCGAAACTCAGACCACGTACGCACAAGCGCTCACAACATGCGGGCAGTGAAGGAGAGCGCCTACCGGGANTCACAAGGGTTTGCCTTGGTAACTTTCAGAGTGGCCGGCTGAGCAACGTGCTGAAACACTTTTCTCCTTCGGCTCTCTGCTTTTAGCCCAGGTATCACACCAGGACATTGGCAGACAGGTGATGCATTTACAGTCCCGGACACCCACTGTGTGAGGGACAGGGATTTCCCAAGGCCTTCATGGCCCTCATTTGCCCGCAACACCCAAGTTCGTAGAGCGAAAGACCTCCTCGTGTTCCTCCTGGCGGGCAGCACTACATTTGTTGACAGGCCTGCACTGATTTATACTGAGGAACCCTACAGCCACGGATTTCATTGCAAAAAGCACCACCGGGAATATCGGAAAAGAGGAAAAGAAAACTGCAACGGCAATGCACCAGAGAAATTCTTCCCGAAACGACCCCNCCCCACTGTTATTTCTAGCATGCTTTTGTGCTCTGCTCTGCCTGCTAACCTGGCCCCTGCCCTCACAGCACAGTCTACAGCACATGGCAGAGTACTGGCAGGTTTATGATGCATAATTTTATAACTGGCAGATGAAAAAAAAAACAAAACATGATATATCAGATCAAGCTAATAAAAAGGAGGGCTTTGCACACTATCAGAAACAAAACAAGGGACAAATGTCCTCAGGAAAACTGCACAGGAACAGAAGAGCAGTGACCCCCTTACTTAGGGGCTTGCACGTATTTCCTTTCTGCTATCCCTCCTCTTATCGTGCATTAAAAGTACAGAACACGTTAAGATTGATTAATTTTGTTCATTAATGCAAACAGAAGAGAACTTCACTGCTTTGGTACTCAGTACACAAGGACCCAGCACAGGAGGGAGTTGGTGAACAGGTCAAGCATGAAGTTCTCTCTCTCATGAAAAAATGGGGAATCTCTTGGGCTGAGGGTTATGAATTGTGATTACTTTTGCAATCCAAGTAAGTACACAAAAAGACCTACAGCAGAAAATTATTTAGGTCTCTTTGGAGACAGACTACCACACAGAAATCAAGAAAGGGCGGCCAGTGAGTTACAACACACAGCTAAACTTTAAATGCTCTATCCTTGAACCCTGTGCTGAGGGGACAGAGTAAATGCCTTAACTTCCAACAACTCCGCTTAAAGTTCAAGGCAATCTTTATCTCTAGCAAGGATAAAATTCCCTTTAAATACCCACACTATAACGTGCAATGGTAATGAATACTATTTTGCTTTTCAGAACACAGCCACTCAGCCTGTATACACATTTTTGTTTTCTGACTACCAGAGGCAAAATTTGCCAACACATGTTGGACTGAAGCACATGTGAAGCAAAAGCTGTATGCTCTGACTCTCCTTGACAGATGAGCACTTAAGCCTGAGCTAACTCAGAAATTTGCAGCCCAGGAAAGCTGTTCTTGCCAGCTGCACACACCAAGAGTTTAGGTGTTACAGTCAGACACAGCTGGATCTCTCAGTCTAGTAGCTGATCCTCATGCTAAAAATATCACTTGACATTGGCAACATGTTTTAGTACTATTGGCCCGACAAAAGAGTATCTAAATAGTGGATACTCTTTCTTTTTTCTTTTTTTAAAGCTTTTAGGATTGTCAAGTCTTCGGTAATATTTAAAAAAACAATTACAATCTTTACACAGGTCTCATAAATAACATCACTTGTCTGCAAGATGGCTACCTTCAGCAGTAGCCTGAGATCAGCCAATTCCATCCAAAAAGAATAATAACAAATGTATTTTTGTAATGTGTTTCACAAGGGTTTGCCTTGGTAACTTTCAGAGTGGCCGGCTGAGCAACGTGCTGAAACACTTTTCTCCTTCGGCTCTCTGCTTTTAGCCCAGGTATCACACCAGGACATTGGCAGACAGGTGATGCATTTACAGTCCCGGACACCCACTGTGTGAGGGACAGGGATTTCCCAAGGCCTTCATGGCCCTCATTTGCCCGCAACACCCAAGTTCGTAGAGCGAAAGACCTCCTCGTGTTCCTCCTGGCGGGCAGCACTACATTTGTTGACAGGCCTGCACTGATTTATACTGAGGAACCCTACAGCCACGGATTTCATTGCAAAAAGCACCACCGGGAATATCGGAAAAGAGGAAAAGAAAACTGCAACGGCAATGCACCAGAGAAATTCTTCCCGAAACGACCCC
>VXBX01000006.1:134194-170930 GCA_013400415.1 Scytalopus superciliaris
AACAGCTGTGTGAGCAGGGAATGGGGCAAGGAGAACCCTGTTTTTTTAAAATAAATAAAATATTTTTAATGCTATGCCTTTCTCTCTCTCTCCCATGTTTAACATATGGACGCACAGCACACTTTTGAGGCAACAGCTTAAAGTCACTGAGTCAGAAACAAGCCTGGTTGAATCTAAAACTGTTAACAACCTCAGTGGGGACTGTCTGGATGTTTTGGGTGCTCCCCCTCAGAGCTGCAGGATTCTTGAATAGTGTTACTGTAACGTAGCCAATGGGGAACACAAAAGAGGCAGCAAGGGCAGGGTGTCCTGTTATGAGGGGGGTTCAGTGTTGGTGGGAATGGCCGGAGCTGTTCAGGCGTCACAAGGGAATGGGAGTTGTTTTGTCCACGAATAGTCTGGACAAAAGCTCTGGAATAATTCAGCCTCTATTTTTAACTCCCTTCTTGCAGGAATTTCGCAGTGCCTGGCGCCTGGTGGCAGGCTGGCATGCACATGGCATGCACGGCGCTCCCAGTGCGAGTCTGGGGGCAGGATAATGCTATTTGGAATAACGAAGCCCCCTCTGGTCTGGAGGTGTTGGCCAGCCAGGGTTTTCTATACCTCCTGTCCTGTCAGCTGCTATTCTGCACTCTGTAAGTCTTCCTACTGATTTTTCATAGGAAACAAATCCCGGGACAAGCCCATACAGCAAATGACAGATGAGTCTTGTCCTTACCACCACCCGGTTGTCACCCTTTCACATTTGCCCCTGGGCCTATTCCCAACACTATAATTAACGGCAAATCAGGTGTCAGCTTGCTCTGTTGGACATGGCCGTAGAAATTCTTGGCAGGGTGCTCTTCCTTTCGGGGCTGGGAGCCAAGCTCTGGAGACACAGGAGAAAAACAGCTCATTATGCCTGCAGCAGGGTGGAAGCCTTCCACTTGCTCCCCTGCATGCTCAGGGCTGGATCCAGGACCCAGTTCAGACAAAGTGACCTCAGTTGGGCATCTGTGTGCCCACTCAGCAGAGTGGGAGAGTGTCACAGTACTGTGCCAGGCTAATCCAGCTCCCAGTGTCTGCATCTATGGTCAAGCAGGTCCCCTGCAGCCAGGAGGATGATTATGGACCTTAGAATGCTGGCAATGGGCAGCCAGATGTGGGTCTGGGGGTCTGGAAAGGATGGGGCTGAGCCACTGGGTGATGAGCCTCCCTTGCTGCCCCACTGAGGCTGACTGGCAGTGCTAACATCAAAACTTCCTAGCCCATGGAATTAGGGACTAGCAGTGCTGGTGGCTCGTCCTGTGGGTCTGGTGAAACATCTCAGAAGGGGTTTGGTGACTGACTGTCAGCTAGAGGCAAGGGGAGAGAGGCAGTTACCAGGTCACTCCACCTGGCCAAGCAGAGCATGGAGAGGTGTTTGACCAGCCAGTAGTCAGGTCTGAAATATTGGACACACAGGAAGAAAGGATGTGCACTGGGGCATGGTGAACCTGAAAATGAAAACAAACTAAACACACGGGTTAAGAACAAGACTAAAAGGTATTATGGTTTCTCTGGTTCTCCACCAATCAATCACCAGGTTTTCCTAATGAGTCATAGATCTGCAGAGAAACAGAGGCCAGCAAGGACTACTGGAGGTCCCTCCTCCAACCCCTGCTAGATCACATTGCTCAGGGCCAAGGTTTTCATCTCTGAAGAGAGAGATCCCACAGCCTCTCTGGGATCCACAGTTGGATCACCCCCATGGAGAACATATTTTTACCTAATATCCAGCTGGCACTTCTCATCTTCCACCTTGTGCCCATTGCCTGCCCTTGTCCTTCCCCTGCACACCTCTGAGAGGAGCCTGGCTCCATCTCCACCTCTGCTACACCATTTGCATTTTCTGGGCTTTGTGAGGTTCCTGATGAACATTTCTAGGGATGAAGTTGTCTGGTCTGCCCTCTGGATAGCTCCTGTTCTCAATCATGCAGAAGGAACTGAAACTACCGACAGGTCTTAATACAAAATCCCAGATTATGATAACAGGGAATGCCTTCAAGCAGTTAAGACACATCTGCCTAAATACAGTAGTTTATGCTTCATGCAACGAGGTGCACAGAATTTTAGTATTTACTTCAAAGGTAAGTTTAGTTCAACGTAACATTAAAATCCAAATGAGAAGGGAAATACATAATGTTCTCATGGAGCTGAACAGCAGCAGAGGCTTAAAGTGAAAGAGAAAGTTAATCCTTAGTTATAGGGTAATTTAACCACACATTAGAACAGTGAATTTATCTATGCTAAAAATGTCCACATTCTTTCCCCACCCATCATAAAAAATAATTTGGCTGTATACTTATTCAACAGCTACCTCTATATCTATTTCTTGTATCTGCAATTCCCTATTAACCATACACTATCAAATTTAAAGAGGAAAAAAACTGGAACGAAAATAAATCTAAGCTTCATTCTCACTGCTGAGTTTCTTAACACACACACACACACATACATTAATCCCTCAGTTAAATAAGGAAAAGAAATACACAGGAAAGACCCACTTGCGTCATTCAATGCCATGTTTGTCCAGCAGCCCTGCCCTCCAGGGCATACCAGGGACTGTGCCTGGGCTACTGCAGCAGCCCCAGCTTTGTACAACTCTCTTCCTACCAATATCCCCTGCAGAGGAGTGACTTTTTTTTTCCAAATCAGTGCGTTTTTGAATATTTTTTCTTGCACAGTTATTCAACCAAGTGGTTTCTGAGAAAAATGAAGCCCATACTCACAAGCCTGTGTGCAGCAGCACAGTGGAATTTGTCCCAGAGAAGGAACAGTGCTTTTACCCAACGTCCTCAGTGCTGCCTTTGAGGGGAGCCAGCAGCAAAAAACCTGGACCCACTACTTTGTTTTGTGTTAGTGGGCTGAAATTTGGGGTGACAGGATTGGGAAGACCCTACAGAAAGACACAACTGAAGCTGCTGCACCCCTAAACTTCATCAACGTGAGGCTTCCCGACCGCCGAATGCTTCTCCACAGCTGCTCCTTATAGACACAACACGTGGTGTAAATACTGCCTGCATGAGGTCATGCTGCAGCAACTTCACAGAGGAGGAATGAGGTGTCCTCGTGGGATTTGGCAGGCTCTGGCTGGACCAAATTCAGGATGGCCTCAGGCCTGGGGCTGTGGCTCAGTGAGGTTGTCCTGCCCCTGGGGCAAATCTGCAAAGAACTTGTGGTCCCTTTTGGCCCACCATGTCCCTTCAGGTGCTTATATTTAAGGAGATTTAGGAGGAAGGCAAGAAATGCCAGCAGCTAACCCATCTCAAGTTATAGAGTTGTTGTCATTGACTTGCTGCCTTCATTTTGTTTTAATTTTAGACCTGTCCATTTTGGGCACACTTTCTGAAAATGTAGTCTATAATAGGAAGTAAAAGATGCATTTATTGCTACAAGGGAGTGTGTTTCTCAGCTCTTCTTTCCAATCAAGTCATCCACAGCCAGGCAAGCTCCCTGGAGCCCTTTGGAAATGCTCTCGAGGATTTTTGTGGAAGGACAGTGAGTTTCCACAAGCCTGCCATGCTTTTTTATCCCTTCTCCAGTGGAAATGGGTGCATTCCAGCCTTTTAGTTCTTGTCTGCTCCACACTGGGTTTCCCAGCTCCATCTCTGGTGAAACAATCCTCCTTCACAGACTCTCCTGCTTAGTAAATCCTTTTATTTAAGACCATGTTTGCTTCCCTTCCTTAGAGAGAGATGAAAGAATTCAGCTGGAACCCCTGCTGAAGTGGTTTTTTTATGCTGATAAATAGTCATGGAGAAACCACACAAAACCTCAGAAAACAATTTATTTTTAGCAACCATACTGCATTTTGGTGTCCCCACCCAGTGTCAGGGGAGGCTGGAAATTTAAGGCCCCTTCCAACCCATCCCAAATCATTCTCTGATTCTATGACATTGCCACCATAATCCCATTGTGGTGGTAAAGTCAGAATATCGGATGTGTCTGGATGACACATCACAGCTGTTCAAGCTTTGCTGGTGGCAGCACAAATCCTCTTGGAGCATTGTCACCTGCCATCCTTTCCACCCAAGTTTGGGGTGGAGGGAGTTAAAACTTTCCCACAGTGGTGTTCTTTGAATGTTGGGTGATAGATCTGTTGATTTTAATACATGTTTAATGTTTTGTCCATTTTCCAGGGGATGCTTACTGAAGCACCACCCACGCCTTTGTTGAGCTCCTGAAGGCTTCCTGAGGCAATCACGGTTCATCCTGGTGGGCCAGGCAGTGGCAGTGGAGAAAACATCTGGAGAGGAGCAAACAAGCAGTCTCATGCCACAGAGTGAGTCTCTTCTCCAAACCAAAGCCATAAAAGGAGGTCTCCAGCAAAAAACGGGTGAAAGTGAGCCATGAGTGCACCTCGAAACCTCTTGAGGGGACATGGTGTCACCTCCCCAGAGAAAGGATTTTTCATTTCTTCCTCAGAAATAGTGACTCCAAGGCTTGTGAGTCTCTCCCATGCTGCTCTGGGTGCTGGGTAGCAAGGGAGGGGATGACATCTGTGCCCTGGTTGTCAGGCAGCATCATGTCCTGGGAGGGCATCGGGGCTGCTGCAGGAGGCTCAGAGGGGAGTGGTGCAATAGTTGTTCCATTAATCATTTACCACACAGCAATGTTCTCTGCAGCAGAAGCAAATGGTCCTAGTGCACACATTTGGGTTCTCCACAGCACTCCAGAGTGATCTGCTGCCTAACATAGTGTGTGCATAAGAGGCATTAAAGCCTATCCAGGAACAGATTAAGCCTGTGCTACAGCTTGTGTCCTCCTTGGTGTGGGAAGCTGGTCTCAGGCTGATCTTACTCATCTGGCTGCAGCAGACCTCTGGCAGCCTACAGAAAGCCATCCACACCTCCACCACCCAAATTCAGGAGTGGGTGTCCATGAAGAAGTCCTTATGGAAGTTGTATGTGCAGGAATAGCTTAATCTCTAGGTCCTGGCTAAGTTTCTTATGCAGAAGTGAAATTGTACTTTGACTACAGCCATGGAGTGAAATATCACAAACATAAAGCCAGATCTTTCTGTTCTGGGTGCATTTTCATGGAGGGGAGGTCCAAAAATTTTGAATCTAGATCAAGTTTCCACTGCGGTAAGCATGCGATGAGCCCAGAACATCCTTTCCCCCAAAAAAGCCCTTGTCAAGGGTAGCACAATGAATGATCCTTAAGGATCATTGCTCAGCACCTCAAAAATAGAGGGCAGGATAGGAAATCAGGTCTCTTAATGTATGACTTCTGGACAAGGCGAGGACAGTGAGCAGTCTGAGTGAACAGCCTCAGGCCAGGCAGCAGAGATAGCCACAGCTACTGAAGGGCAGGAGCCCTGGGGTATCTCCACTGCCTTGCGCTATGCTTATTAGCAGAAGCATATAATGTCATATGGTCCAAGAGCTGTTTCTTGTCCCATCAATAACTGCTGAAAGACAATAGCATTTCCCATTCTGCAATTCAATCCTGATCACATTCCACCAAAAATACTTAGTGATTGGACTCGAAGACCTTAGAGGTGTTTTCCAATCTATGATTCTGTGATTCTATATCTAGGTGAGTGCTTCAAAGGCAGGCTTTCCACCTCACCTAAACCACACCTGACCTGTCCAAGAACACTTTCCCTTTTTTTTAACCTAGTTTCATTAAGCCATGAGTAAGTTTAATTTTCTACTACATGGTTTTGCCAGAGAAATCCAGGAACAGCCAGTAATGTTTTACGAGCTTATCAAAGGCAATAAATGTTCTCTGCATGAGTGAAGAGGCTTTTACAGGAGCTTGGCTGTGCTGATGGAGAACTAGTTCTGCAACACAGGCAGGATCCCTGAGCTTTGTCCGGAGCTGTGGGAAACGACCTCAAATGCTACCAAGTTCAGGCTGTGGAGAGACTGCGGCAGGACGGCTGCATAGCAGGGTGGCCAGGGGCAGGTTCTCACTGAATACAAATCACAGTGAGAAGCCAAGTCCTGCAGCTTCCAGTAAAAAAGCTTGGAAAAGGATTCACTAGGGAGGGCATGCCACGGGGGTTGTGGGGTTACCAGTTGGAAGCCTCAAATAAGGAAAGCAACAAGTTGATTTACTGTGATGGTGAATGTGCTGGGCTGCATTCCTGTGTGTAGCAGTGAGGGGACGGTGCTGTTAGCTGTGTCAGCCACACAGGTTTGACCAAGTGCTGGGCCAGGCAGCAGCTGAAAGTGCTCTGCATGGGCTATATGTAAAATATGACCAAACTAGCCTGACCTTTGGCATCTCTTGTCCATGCTCCACCACACCAGGCTTTAGGACAGGGTTTGTCATTGCGTCCCTTTGGGAAGTTTGGGACTGAAAAGTTTTTAAAAAAATTTAAATTTTCATTTAAAGAGAAATAGGTTGAAGATCAGAAAGTCTCATAACCACACAAGAGGTTAAACTCACAGGTACTGCTGCCCCAGGGGATGTGCTTTTTTTGCTTGGTGTTGTTTCTGCTGAGCCTGGAGTTCAAGGGGCTAATCCCCCACCTCAGAGGCTCCTCAGCTGCTGGCAGCTCTGCCCAGCCCAGCACAGGTGCCAGCTGTCCTCCCTGCCCTCTGTCCCAGTGTCTGTGCTGAGGTGGCTGCATGACTAAACCCTGCCTCTGGCTGGAGAAACACCACCCTGCCTTGTCACAGCCACCAGCTGCCTGCCCACCTGAGAATGCAGTGGGTGCTGCAGTCCCTCAGCCTGCAAGAATCCACATGCCAGACCCTTTGGAGGGCTCATCCTGGAGGGAGAGAGACCCAAAGAGCTGGCATGGCAAAGCAAGAGCTGGTTAAGGCAGCCTGCAGGGCTGCTGGAGCATCCCTCTGTGCTCCTGCTTGTTCAGGGTCCTTCTTTTTGCAGTCTCCCATGAGGGATACAGTTATTACAGCAAATATTCATGGACAGAGAGTGCATGCAGCCCCACCAGCCCTCTGCAGTCCTACATAGCCCTCCATGGTGCTGCAGGACCAAGACTGCAATGTCTGCACTGCAGGGCTGGGTGCAGCAGCATCCTCACTGCTACAGACATTCTGATACCTGCCCAGCAGCAAACCCCCTTCAGACATTAAAATGCTGAATTCTCAAATGACACCTCCAGGATTGTGCTATACTTTATGAGCAACTTGAGTCTCTCCCAGCATCACCATCTCCGTGTGTTGGCTGCAACCCCGTGGGACAGTAGATTTTGTCTGAATGGCTGGGAAGTGGGGACACAAAGCCACACAGCTGGGAATACAACAGCTTGTCAGGAAATAAGCACGGAATTTTTTCCTGGAGATGGAAGTTTGATGAGATCAGCTGATGAATTCAGCTGAAGGCACAGAGCAATTTTTGCATTTTTTAGAAGCCTGGAAGACTGGAAGCTCCCATAAACTTTAATGAGATACTTCTGCAAAACCATTAGTAGAAGCTATTGGAAAGCAAATAGTAGCCATTTATGGGGACCTAAGAAACTCCAGCAGCTATTCACTCAACAAGAGCTGACAAAGCAGCCTCCCTTTCAAATGTCATGCTATGTCAAGAATTTTCTCCTTTCTCTTGCCAGGCTCTATTAATTTTGCCCAGGAAGGACATATTTTCATTCCCAAGCCACTACTCTGTGGACTAGCCTGGGGCTGGATTCAGCTGGACAGATCACAGACTGGGCACTGGACACCATGATATCCCAGGGGAAACCACAATCCTCAGCAAACCAGGACCTCACCTGATGGATCTGAAAGGATGACATAAGAGATGGCCTCCAGGAAGACCAAATGCTGGGCAATTGGATCTTTTAAAGCTGATTTAGAGAGACTCCTGATCTGGCCAGAAGAGAGGTGGATATGGCTTTTGAACATATCAAATGGCTTTTTAATGCATTTAATGAAACCTGGGGAGAGGGTAAACTCCTTAGCTGCTCGATTCTCCTATTAAAAAAAGGCACAATGCCTCTCAGCCTTTCCCAAATAAGAGAGCAAGTCTAGCATGTCACCCTTCACCTTCAAGCTTCATCTACAAGGCTGAGTCATTACTGCAGCTGATTAGAGACTTCAAGCTGATTATGAGAATTGCAGTAAGTGGAGTTACAAAATCTCTGGGCCTGATAGTCCTTAATACAAAAGCCACTTTACACTGACCCAGCCTTAAAATACCCTGGGATGATGCAAAGTGCTCTTAAAGCAAATGGGATGAGTCCATCTGCGTTCGGAGGGACCAGCACACGTCACAGACCCCCAGCATCGGAGCCTGATGGGGCTCTCAAAGACTCCATCTGCCCCTAGGTGAGATGAAAGCATCTTTCTAGTCAAAGAGAGTCAGGTCTTTCACAACAAATGAAAGCAAAACAAAATACATTCAGGCAACTACCTGAAGAGCTGACTGATATCGATCCAATAAAAGCACAATAAACATGTTGCTGAGTCCACTTGCAAGTGCCTCTAGGGGTGTCTTAACCTTAACAAACCAGTGAAACTTCCCTCTGGGCCAGCTTTGCCAAACTTCCATCACTGGACACTCCTCAAACTTTAGGCATATATTAAATTGCATACAAAACTGAAGAGAAGAGCTCAACTTTTTCGTATTAGTTATATAGAGAAAGGAAAGGATCTTCCTATATTGTTTTAAAATAAATCAATAGATTGTCCACAGAACAATTTTTGAACCAAAATTTCCAGGGGTGCACAATGCTCTTGTGGCCTGGAGGTGACCATTTGGGTTACAAGGTGCCAGTGCTTGCCCCTAACATGGAAGAACACCCTCCCCAAAACTGAGAGGATCCTTCCAGCCCCAGCAGCACAAGAGCTGCTCCATCCTCACCTGTCAGGTCCTCCCAGAAGCTGCCAGTGGTGTGTCCCAGGGTGGAGGACAGCACACACATGGCCATAATCTTTGCAGAGAAAGGAAGTTGGAAGGGAAACCTTATCTCTGGGCTTAAGCACAGCTCCAAAAATATGACAGCAGTCATGAGACCTGTGACCCTGGTCACCCGATGTAAGGTTACTGCTGTGGTGACATTTGGATTACAGCATCATCTATCACAACTTTGAGTCAGCAAAGAAGCACAGCCAATGGTTTAGGTTTCCCTGCCAGTAAAATAACACAGGAAAAGTATTTTGCTGGTGAAAGTGTGCCATCCAACCCCAGCAGCTCCCCCAGCCTGTGGGGCAGGGAGGGAGCTGGGGAGTCTGAACATGGGGGTTCGACACCACTATTCACCCCAGGCACCACGAGGTCCTGGGTACCGGCACCGGGGTGTGCACAGGGGATCACACAGCGAAGCCAAAATTATGTGTTCCCTCCCACTCACTTCCCAGGGCACATCAGCCCTCTCATGTGCAAAGGCAGCACTGCAGCTCAAAACCAACCTGTGATACGTAAAGGAACGTGAAAATCCAGCTAAACCAGTATGCCCACCTGGCAGTATCGGGGAGAACAGCTTCACCCTGGCTGGTGGAAACTGGGACTCCTCGTTCATGCCCTTCCCAGCACCAGCGCTTCAGGCAAGAGGAAACCTCTGTGGTCACCTTTGCTCGATGGCCGATTAGAAATGTTGGGAAGGACTGACCTCCTGCAGGGGGAGGTTTTGCTGGGGAACAGGCACAAGCTGTGGGATAACACAGTGTCAGCCCCACACCAGTGGGTTAAGGAAGGGGACTGGGACCAGCATCAGTCCTTCCAATGACAAAACTAGGGCTTGTGTTGCTGCCATGGCTCTTTAAAGAAAAATGATGGGTAATAGGATGAAGAACTGAGAAGCAACATGTTTCTGCATGGGGGAAGAGATGTTTATATATAAATAAATACATGTACGCATGTATACAAGCATTTTCTAATTTAAATAAAAATACATGTTTACGTGGCTTGGCAATCTCATATTAAAACAAATAAAAAGACATAAAGAGTTCTTCATGTCCTGAAACCTTCTTGTTGCCCTCACCTGTCTAAATACCTGATCCAGAAGAAATGTGGATCCAGGAGACATAGAGGCACAGCAGCAAAAAGGACTGTCGTAGCTGGAACTTGGAACCATTTTGGATCATCTCCTGGTCACAGCCGATATAAAAAAAAGCATGACAGACCTTCCTGCAATCATTTTGGTGGCATGGGGTCCTGCTTTCTGTCACTCATCCCTCACTTTTCTTTCTAGGACTTCTGTCTGCAGATATTTCCCACTCTTAACCTGATTTTTCCCAACCACTGTCTTCTGCTGTGATGTTTCCCCAGGTGTCTCCATCCTTTTCAGCTGCAATGCCTCTTCCTTCTCTGTTTCCTCTGGACCAGCTGGAAGGACTGGAGTGCCAAACTTGTTCCCTTTCCCAGATGCAAAATGATCATTTTGGACCATGAGAAGCTCAGGGAGCACTTCCACATGTGCTGTAGCTTTGCTAGGAAGGCTGAGCCAGATGTCTGCTCCTCTGCTTTATGAAGATCAGTGTGCTTGGTTTCCAACATCAGCCCTCTTGCATCAGTGTGTGGGCTGTGAATTGTGTGTTGGCCACAGCTACATTCCAATGGGAAGTTCAATGGTTTTGGGAAGAGCACGTTTTTGTTGTCCTTGTGCTGGCTGGATTACATGGCACAGAGAACAGAAGCTACACCAGCCTCTGCAGCATGGCAGCTGCAAGGTCAGAGAAATACCAGAGCTGCAAAATTGCCATGTAAATTCAAATCCATGCTTTTCCCACACATGAGGTGCTCATGGTCTGATTTGGCTTTTTTTCTAAAATAGGGACCCAGCTATTTATTCCTGATCCAGCTCCTCTGAAACTCAAGAGAGTTTAGACGGTTTGGAGCCTTCACACCAAACCACAACTAGAGACATCCAGCAATGTGTGAGTTAGCAAGCAGAGAACATGGAAACAGAATTTAAAATATCAGGACTGTATCTGCCACTATGCTAAAGCCTTTAGTTCTGCTGTGATTAGGTCAGCAGCACAGGGTAGGGATCACTCATGACCTCAGCACAGCCCTTCAAAGCATCTCAGTCCACAGGCTGACCTTCTTCCAAGGCAGCTTGGATGTGGCAGGGGATTAATTGAGTGAACGTGTTTACAACCTGCTCTTTGCCAGTTGGCCCCCAGTACCAAAAACCCATCTCAAATGCAAGTTCCCAACTTGGACACCGTGATTGTGAAGCTGTGTCTAGCAAAAGCCTGAAGAAAAGGAGCCACAGAAATATTCCACAGCTCCATATTTCCCAAAGTAAAGAGATGTGGGCTGCTAGCTCCCTTGACATGCAAATGTGTTTTGCAGGAGGAACCACTCTACCAACTCAGTCTGGACCCAAAATCCCAGGAGGAAAAAGTCCCTGGACTCACAGCCTGGTTTTATACCAGCATATACTGATACTGCATAGGTGGCCAGGGATATTCCCAAATTCCTTGATCACCTCTGTGGTTATATTGTTTATCACAGCTATAACAGTTTTGGCCAAGCCAACCACCCCTGTCCCAAATCATTCCCCAGCAACTCTTCTAGCTCTGTGATGGGCAAAGGGGTGGCTGAGCAGAGTGGGCATCTTGCATACACAAGAGGTCTCTGGTGCCTGTGGTGGGGGCACCTAAAGAGAAAGGCAGACCCAACCCAACCAGGACTGCCATAGAGAGAAACATGCTTTGAAAATACTCATCTGCAAGTGTCAAGGTGGAGAAGAAGCAAAGTCAGAAAAGAGGCAGTTTTTCTCTCTGGCTCAACAGTACATTTGCATTTGCTCCCACAAGTGCACCAGCACCTGGCTGAGCCACCATGGAGGAGCCAGCATGAAGGAAAACCAAGCAGAATTCTCCCCTAATAAACCTTGTGTGTAGCAGAGCTGCCACTGTGGATGCACATAAATAACAGTAAACCAGCATGGGAAAAATATCCATGGTTGCCAGGCAAATTAATGTTCCAGCATAAACAGCAAATATAAATTAGCTCAGGGTGCACACACAGGAACACAGACTTTATGGTGGCATGGGATGCTGTAGAGCTAAGTGCTGGATCAGGCAGTAATGCCTGTTGTTAGAAAAACTGGGCTAGGGAGGAGGGGTGCTGGCTAGGGAGGAGTTTGGCAATGCATCATTCCCATTAAATCTTTCCCTTATGTGTTTTGGGTGAAGCTCTATCTGGCTGAGTTTCTCTGTACCTTTTTTCAAGCATGTAATAAGGTAATAGCTTGTAATTTCTCATGCACAGCTTTCCACATCTTCCAGGTCAATCCAGCACTCCCATTTTGCTCTCCTGGAGCAGGCCCTGGCTGTGTCTCCTGCGGTGTTTTGAGGCCAGGCTGATCCCATGATGAGATAGTTAAAAGGCACCAGAAATAGCAGGGGCTGTTGAAAAGGCAGCTCTGTGCTGGGAAGGCTGCAGATGGACCTCAGGAAGGGAGGGAAAGTTGCTTTACAATCCTGGCATTGATAGCCCCACATGCTGAGTGTGCTTTTCATCGCTCGCTGCTGCAGAGAGAGAGACAGGGAAGGGTTACTGACCCATTCCACATCTGGCCCCATCGTCTCCAGTGGTGCTGGTCTTCTTGTACCCCTTCCAGGTGGGGAGAAGACAATTTTGCTTTTTTCCCCCTTCTAAATACATCCTTGTTGGACTCAGCAGCATGGTAGGACTTCAGTGGAATATTTTCAGTGCCTGCGAGTTGTCCTGTGGTTAAATAATAAACACAGCAGTAAAATGCCAGTACGTTTTCCTTCTACAGGAGACAGAGCATCCATTATCATCAGTTCTTAAGAAGAGCTATTATTATCTGTGGTCCCCGTCCTCCTTTTCGATCGGGTTGTTTGTTCTCCAAATGCTTTACTGGGAGTACACGCCAAATATGTGTCATTAATTCTTACCATATATTGTTCTTCTGATATTCAGCAATTGCTGTCAATGAAATGAGAAGTGCTATTCACTTAAAGAGATTTCACCTCCTAATCCTCTGAAGAAGGGTATAAGCAAGCAGCTTCACTCATATGAGCAACACTTGGACTGAACCTGGAAAAGCGGATCCTTTATAATTGATTCTACGCATAAGCATTTGCCATCTAAGTGTTAAATGGCATAATGCAAGGAGAAAGTTTGAACACCAAGAAGAATTTAGGTTTTAAAATGCTGTGGTGTTTAAAAGCCTTCATTGCCTCTCTGAACTGTAGAATCATAGAAACACAGAGTATCTTGAGTTGGAAGGAACCACAGGGATCATTGAATTCAGTGCTTCCTACCAATAACTCTACCAGGATTTTTTTCCTGTCAAATACAAGAGTTTTTTCCAAGACTGGCTTGTAAATCCAGATTATAATGAGACCCATTGTGAGATTTACCATTTCCATGGGAAATTAGGGGGCTAAGCATGTCTGGCTTTAAAAGCACCCACAGAAAACTGCAAGGAACACTAACCAAAATCTGCTCCACTCAGGCACACATCCAGCATGTATTAAAGAACTGTGTTCTGCTACCAAGGAGCAGCAATCCCTGCTGAGGTAAATAAACCCATCTGAGGTGTCCTGAGTCCTGGTTCAACAACAGCATGCGTGATTAACTATGCAGAGACAGGATTTGGCCTTCCACTACCATCACATGAAAAATGACTTTTGTATGATAAATGTGTTGATGCCAAATCCAAAAAAAGAATGACTTGTGTTTAATTTTCCCAGTATAACTCAGGAAACTCCTATCCACGAGGTTCCACATGACTTTTTTCATTAAGCTGTACAGCATGTACCAAGCCCCCTGTCTTTGAGGTGACATTTCAAACCCCTGTAGAGAAGGGAGAGTTGTCAGGGCTGTGCTTAAAATAGATCCTTGTTTGTTGGCGTGACTTTTACTTGGCTTCCAAGAAATGTTGCACTGAGCCCTGCCACCTCTCCCAAAATGAGACAAGACCCAGATGGAGGCACATCCTGTTGGATGTTCTCTTCCAACCTGCCCTGGTTTGCATCCAGGCAGGTTGGTGATCACCTCTGAGCCCCTTTCCATCACACAGAAATCACCCAGGCTGGATGCAGGAATCTTGGATGGGTCAGCACAACCCTTTCACCTGCCAGAGGGAAAACCTAAAGCCTGGTACCACCTAAGGAAAAGCACAGTGGTTTTCTGGGAGAGCCAGGAGCAGTAGTTCAAGGTCCTAAAGGTGGCAATTGCTTCTGTTTATGCAGTTCAATCACTTTTGGGGAACTGCAAGGGCTTGTAAGGAACTCCATGGCCTAATGTCCCATAGCACATCCATCACTTTGCACAGCCCTGGTGGTGAACTCAGCCCCAGCTATAAATAGGGCTGAGCCAGGGAGGCTGAGCCCACTTAAGCAGCTTTAATGCAACACCTGCTAATCACTGGCCCTGGGGTGAGACAGGAGCATGGAGCTTCCCTGCCAGAGTGGGTTTCCAGAGCTAATGTTGGAAGACAAGCCTTTTTCTGACGTTACTTTCTCAAATGGAGTGAAAGGGATAAGGGGGAGCAGCTGTGGCATTTGTTATGTTAGACACTGAGACCCTGAAGATGCCCACATGCTGGCAGAGACAAGGCAGAGAAGACTTACAGGGCGAAATGAGACAATAAAATAATCTTGTGACTCTCACCATCTTCTTGGAAAAGCTAAGACTCTCCAGGTATTTGCTGAACCAGAGTTGGAAAAACAGCCTATATCCCCTAAAAGTAACCCAGGATGTGTGGAGTAGATTGTCTCTGAGCTGTAAACTTAAAAGTCAGAAATCCAGAGATACCTTTTCACCAGATCTTCCTCTGACTTGGGTAGCCTCCTGATAGGGATGTGATACCTCCCGTTACCCAGAGCCCATCAGCCTGTAGTTGTGCAAGCATCTCAAATCCTCTCTTTTTTATCTCGTCATGTATCCCAGCTGGTTCAACAGCTTCCTTGGAAAAGGAGCAAGCTATAAAAATACCATCTCCTTTCTAACATTATGTCTTCCACCTGTCATCTACTCCTTCTCGAAATCCTCAAAAGTCAGGCCCAGTATTTTTGGTTGAGGTGCCAGCAGACAGGACCCGTGACTCAGTCGCGCTTCCCCTCTGAAGGTGAGAGCTGACGAGGGCTGGGCAAATGCCAGTGCTGGAAACCAAGGCTGGCTCAGCCCCAGCTGATCCGCCTTTCCCAGATGGCCATGGATGACCAGGTCTGCCCATCACCTGCCAGCCCTGCAGAGTGAAAGATCAGGTGAAATAAATACAAACCAACTTCAATATTGCTTTAGAAATGCATTGGGTGGTTAGGAAGAGTAGGTTTTTTTGCTCTCTGTAACCAGGAAAATCCCTGGTTTGTCTTTGAGTCCAGCTCATTATCAAGTGGGACCTACTGCAGAAGAAGTAGAGAAAACTCTTACTAATGCTTTTTCTGGGGACAACAGTTCCTAGGCTGAGTTTTTCTTATCAAAGGGACTTTGAGAAGTTTAAGGTTTAATCCTTGGTGCCAACAGGGCAGTGTGTGTACAGCGTGACCAGAGGACCTGCTCCCCAGCTCTGCCCTGTGCTGTTGTATGTGCCAAAGGGTTGGAAAACTCCAGGAAATTAAATATTAACATTTATTGCAATGCATTCACTTTGTTCTAGATCCAATGTAAGCTCTTTCTCCCAGGAATGTGGGGGGTTATGGTGAGTTGAACAATGTGGGAGCTCAGTTATTATGCACAGTACTGATTGTGAATAAAGTCTTCAACTGAGTTGATGCCACACTCCCATTTTGGGTAGGTGAATAGCTACCTAAATAACAACATCTAATCTACCCTTCCAAATCTGATTTAATTCTTTGAGATTGGTTTGCATGGTTTTTTTAATTACAGTTCTTTGCTCTACAACTGCATGAGAAAAGTTGTTACATGTCTTTGAATGAAACTCTTCAAGGAGAGGGACACAAACCATTCCTTTCTCCCCAGTTGGTATGATTTCCATTACAACTCCTGAAATGTGCTTCACTGAAGCATCACTTCTGGTTTTATGTATAGCAAATAAAATCTTGGCTCACATGTGAAACAGCCACTTCTTAAACGAAGCAGCTTTGGGAACAAGTCAGAAAAAACAGAGGAGAAAAACATACAAAAATGGAGGGCTGTTAGATACTGGATGCAATCATAGGTAAGGCCTTTCTATCTTATGGTCTTCTTCATATTCCTCTGCTCTGTTGAAAACTGAGAGCTCAAACATAGTGGCAATTATACAGCTACACAGGGAGGATGTTAAAATAGTTACTGAGAGAGAACAGACAGAGCAGGATTGTGCAAATTCACCTCTCAGCCCCATCATATCTTTGGTGGCACAGCCGGATAGAGGTTGGTGTGGATTAATGATCTGGGATTTTTTTCCCCCTCCTCTCATGTAAATGTAGTAAATCTCTGAAAACTCTGTGCTCATGTACAAAAGCTAACACAAATATGCTCACCCCGGGGAGTCTGGAAGGGAAACAGTAGTTTGGCAAAACAATTCCTCTTTATAATATTGATTCTGTCAAAGCAGCATAAATGAAGAAAAGCCTTTAAGTCTGAGCACCAAAGTGCAGCCTCCATTTGATATAATGAGCACGCATTTTCGGGAACTGTAGTGCCCTGGGAGGTGCCTTCTTCCCAGTGTTCTGGCAGGTCAGCTCATGGGCTCAAATGAACCTGTTTAAAGGATGGTGGCCTTTGCTTTTGTGTACCCAATGTACCACAGCAGGATATGAGTCAGGAGAAAAGGTGAGGCATGTCCTAATTGCTCCACGCTATTTAGGTGTTCAAAAGCATGGGTAGAAAATCATGTGGGAACAGCATGGATGGCATAATGCCCTTTTCTCCAGCTAGGACTCTTGTCTTTTTGCTGCAGGTGAGGGTTTGCCTGAATTTCCAAGCATGCCACGGCTCTGGGGTTGCTGCAGGACCCGCCATGTGTTCACTTCTCAGAAAAGGATCCCGCTGGCATCCACTTGCCTTCAGTGCTGCTGCACACCTGGGTGGAACTGGCCATTAGATACGGCCCACTGACTGCTGAGGCTGTGCCCAGAAAGGGAAGAAATGCTTGTCCTCTGCTCCTCCAGACTCACCTTGAGCTGTGCTGGATCCCTGCTAGGTCCAGAGAAGGATCCTGTCACAGAAAGGGCTAGGTGGGGATAAGGACAAGAGCACGGAGTGCCCCTACAGACCCCACACTCTCCTTACTGAACCAAAGGAGTTGGCTCGGTGGGGATGAAAGGAACATCCTCTTTCATGGAATTTTGGGACAATTTCATATGCCCTGCCCCAGCTCTATGCCCAGAGTCATTTCCAAGTGCAAGCCCTCCTGCTGTCATTGCCTTGGTCTTGTTTTTTAACCCACATGATTTCCTCCTCAGCCTTCCCTGCAGCTTCCACTGCTGGCTTTTGCCCAGACTTCCCCATGGTAGTGTCGATCAGTTTTTTGAGCAATGTTTTTGCTCAAAAACTGTCCCTGCTCCCACGTTGTGACTCCAGTGAGGCAAGCTAATGCAACCCACACAGTCCAGCCATGCTGGCTGCCACCTGCATGCTGCTTCTGTCCCAGTTAACCTCACTTGCCTTGCCAACGCCAAAGCAAACACAGCGCTGGCACTACACGCCACGGGTACTTCCCCTGCCACGTGCTCCCACAGCTGTGTCCTTGTGGCCTTTCTGGAGCTTGGTGGCCTGTCAGTTTCCTTCAGAGAGACGTGCTGGGTGTGATGGTGTTGCCGCCGGTCTCACGCCTGCCCAAGCAGTGGGTTGGGTCATAGGATGGATGTCATTCACCCCACATCTCCACACACTGATCTCCTTTCCGTCCTACTTCCACCTCCCACCAGTACCTTCTGTCCCATCTCTTCAACTGCTTTCTCCTTACCACAGGCCCAATCCATCCTTCCTTCTCCATTGCCCTAAATTCTCTCTATTTCTGCCCATATTCCCCTTCTCCCAGGTTCAGTGGCTTTTGTAGTTATCCCTCAGGCCAGCCTGGCTCTCTTTCCTCTCTTCTCATTTCCATTTAATCAGCTCCTCCTACATTGAGGTGACATCCTCACCCTCCTGACCAGATTGTCTTTCTAACAGTGTCACACATTTCTTTTTTGTGTCCTCTCTGGGGTTCAGCCACTGTTTTTGTGAGCTTCCAATACTGGTTTCTTTGACGCATTTACTTGCTTTATCCCATCTCTTGAAATCCATGCTGTTAATTGCTGTTTATGACAGGTTTCCTTCACTTTGCTTTGAAAAAGTAGGTTAACCTGTGCTGCAGTCAAAAACATACTCGAGAGAACATGCTAGAGGAAAAACAAGGAAATTAGTAAGTGCACCCACAAGAGATCATTCTCAACCCATTCTAAAATAGGGAAAAGAAGAACAAACCTTTTATCTAGAGCAAATGGAAGATGATGACACAAGATATAAAAAGAAAAGAAAGGGTATTAAAACCAAAAACAAGGGATCTTATTACAAATAAGTTGTGTGGACAGTACAGTGTTACCTACTGGACAGGTAAAAAGTATCTCAAGATGAAGCTTGTGAACTAACTAGGGGAAGATAAAAACTTGTCATGATGAAAAATACTGGTTGTTATCAATAGAATATAATGGACTGAAAACTATGGGTGAAAAGCAGCATTGATTTTGTGCCTGGCTCTGCTTTTATCCAAGTCCATAACCAAACTCAATCAAAATCAATAGCAGAAATGGCTGGGAAACCACACAGCAGCTTTGAAAGGGTTGCAACTCTGTGGCTTCGATTTTCATTTTGAGGTCACTCAAATTGCATTTCTTGACTTTTTTTCAATCCAACCTTCTTAAAAAAATTATCCAGGAACCCCTTTATGCAATGACATCCCAATGTTTATACTTCCAGTGAGAGAAAGAGAAAGCCAAGATAAACTCTGAGTGATCATTTACTACTTTTTCTACTGCTCTTTTGTTTGTTTAGTTGTTTCCCTGAGAATTTACGTGATTTATCTTTTTACACTCACTTCCCTGACCTTTCCCTCCTGCCTCCCAGCAGCACTTCCCGCATCCCAGGCAGAGGAGCACCACGTAAGGAGCCACGTGAGTCAGGCAACAAGTTATTTGCTCAGGTATTACTCCCATTGCCAAGAGATATTTTACCCCTAGGTAGGTGCAGGATTCATCACCTGCTTTGTGAACATACCAGGAACCAGATGACTCTATGACATAAAGAATGTGTTTGCAGTAAGAGTCTGGAATGTGGCAGCCCTTCTCTCGCTGACGGGAAATGTTTGAGGATTTTATGACTGGAACTTTTGATGGAGACACATGGTAAAGCAACCTTTGCAGGCAATAGTTCTGATAATTTTTTTCCCTGTAGAATTCAAGCAGTTTTTCCAGGATTTATTGGTGTTGATGAATGTGTCAGTGAAGCATTCTCACTTGGGTGCTTCAAGAGGGACAAGTGTCATCTCCCATGGTAGCTTGTAGCAAGATAGGCCAGGATTTAGAAGAGGAGCTGCAGTAACCCTTCAGCTGTGGGGCACCTCACTTAACTGGCTCCAGCTCCCTGACTTCATTGTCAGCAGTTTCCATGCCAAGTGCCAAGAAAAGAGGCCACTCCCCACTGATTTTATGGCCAACATCATCATCCAGGTTAAAAGACCACAGACTTTCAGCACAGGTTACTCTGAGCCCTGTCTCAGTGCAGACAGCTCTAGGTTTGGAGAAACCCTCCAGCAGATAATTTTCTGTCTGACAGATTTTCCCTCTGTTGATTCCTCTAGTCTGGAAGAGAAAATAACCAGTGCTAAAGAGCATCACCATCAAACAAACCCTGTGTTATATTTCAGAATAACAGCCTCATTTGATCAACAGCAGTAAGGGTGGGAGGCCTGATAATCAAGAGTAAATGTAGAAACCCTGAGACACCTTTTCTTCCCTGCACTCACCAAAAGGAAAGGAAATCTCTGGGGTTTTGTTCCATCATCAAAGGTTTCCCTGTGCACCAAAACGAAGCATGTAATTTCTCTGCTCAGGTGAAAAGTAAAAGAAAGGAAAGGCTGGTTTCACATCACAGCAGTGCTTTTGGTTGTGTCTACCAAGTAGCACAGAGCTTCACAAATGGCTATTGCTTCTGCTGTCCTCTTTGCCTGAGAGAATTTGAGCTGCTCAGAAAAAGGCACAAATTCTTATTTTGGGACACAAAGGGAACTCCTCCTAATCTCACCTTGTAGAAACAGTCATACAGCAGCAGGAGCTGATACCTTCAAGACCCATTTGCTGTCATCTTCCTGAGGAGTTATTTAGCCTTATGCCACCCTTTTGCTCTTTGGATCAAAAGACCAGGAACTATTATGGAAACTTTCTGTACCAAAATTATGATTTTTTGGGAAGCTACTGTTCAGCCAAGAGGCATCATTTCCCTACATCACCTCTCTTCCTCCAGGCATGCTGAGTCATCAGGGCACTGGGACTAGGGAAAGACAAGGGAAATGGAAATTCTGTTTTCCTCTGCACTTACATTGTACTTACTTCAGTTAGGAAACTGGGAATGATTGAGTACTTTTTTTCCTAAATGGAAGCATGAGACAAAAAGTAGATATTCACCATTAAAAAAAAAAAAAAAAAAAAGGAAAAATAAAATATCAAAAGTCAGAGCTTCATGCCCAGCTCTGCAGAGTTGTGTCTTCTGTGCCTTCCTCCAAGTCCTCCCCAAGGCTGTGCAGCTGCCCTGTGGGGACACCTCGTGGCTCAAGTGGCACCTTTGTTTTGGGTACTGGTGCCTGCCTTCTGGGAAACAGCACCTCTTCATCGCACCACAGTCTGTGCAAAGTATTTTAACTGCCAAGTGTGACACTTGGGAGGACAAATATAAAGTCAAGTTTGGAGGCAGGAGCTACAGTGAACAAGTCTAGACCCACTCTTCTGATGATTTAGCATTTAGTGAAATTATAAGTGGCTGAGTTCAAAACCCACAGCCTTTCAGATGCCCTTAAACAGCAGTGCTTGGCTGCTGTCCTCTCCTGCCGGAGAGTCCCATTAACACCAGTCCAGCCCTGCAAGGGACAGGGGACGGAGATGCTGCCAGGGGTTCAGTCCTGGGGTTTGTGGCTGCTGAGATCAAATAGCTCCTCAGATTCTATTGTTACCAGCCTGGGCATCAACAAGAAACTTAATTTATCCCGCATCCGGTTTCCCAGCGATGCAGCTAGATAGGAGTACAGCATACATGGAGCCTGTGTTAATTATTTCTGTGTTTGTACAACCCGCAGATGAATTGTCTGGCTCTTGACAAAAAAAGTCAACCTCCTCTCCTGTGGCTTTGCAGTGAGAAATGTGAAAGGCTGGTAACTCTCTGTCTGGCTCCCACATATTCCAGGTGTTTCCACTTGGCTGTACCAACAAGCCCTAAGCCTAGAGAGGTGGCCTCTGTCTGGTCTCCATACGGCTCCTCTGTCTTTCCTCAGGAAGACGGAGCTCTGGCAGAGGCTCTCCTGGTTCTCAGGAGAGGCAGATGTTTATTGTGTGCTCTGCTCTGCTCTGTAGGCACCAACACCAGCATCACCACCCACCCACACCAAAGAGAAGATACCAAACAGCATTTGGGTTTCTTGCGATAGTATTTTGTAACAAGGAACTGGGCTTTGTTTCAGTCTTAAATTCCCACAAAAGCAGCACACCCATCCTCACCTCTACTTAGCTTCTCCAGCTACGAGAGAAGTCAAAAGGCCAGGATTACTTGTTTTGTGGCTTGCCTGTGGATGAAGACGTGGCTGAGCTATCCTACTCCGCCTGCCCCTCATGCCTTTCAACTCATTTTGCAAATACCAGCTATAAGCTGAGGGGCAAAGACAGGTTGTCTGGCTGCAGCTGGCCAGGATGTCTCCTGCAGAGCCAACAGCAGAACCTGTTTGCTGAATTTATAACTCAATCTCTAGAGCAATTCGTACTCAGGAATGAAAGAGAGGGTCACCAGCAGGGGTAGTGCCAGGTGTGTCTGAGGCTTATTCTCCCTGCCATAGGGAAGGCACCTTTTGTTTGGCCATCTTCCCTGTTGGATGGAGGCAGGTATCTACCCTGGTGGGGACAAAGGTATTTGGCCAATACCTTCCCTCTACTGTCCAAGAATTCCCTGGGCCCCCAGCCTTGTAACTGCTGATTTGGAAGATTTGTTTGCTTTCTCTTGGGCAAATATTTGAATTCTCCAGGATCACAGGTGGAGGGGGGAAAAAAAAAAATCTTCTTTCCTGTGTGACTCCCTCTCTACTAGCTCCATCTGGAGGCTCCAAGAAAACTTGCATTGTAAAATTATTTTTATCTGTATTTATTTATTTAACTATTTTTTAAACTATTTATTTAGGATTTAAGGTGGTCTTGGCATTGATGATTGTGGGTACCAGACTTGAAAGAAGAAAACATCTGTGCAATTAAGATTGTTAGTAATAAATTAAAGATTCTGTAAAACCAAAACAAGCTTATTTCTGGCTAAGCTGAAGATTGTATCTCTATTTGTTCATTTATTTACCTGCAGTTACAGTATTTTCTAAAGCAGCTGACTACTTAGCCTCTATTCTGATTCAATAGCATTTATCATGCTCCTATGCAAAGCTGCCACTTAAAAAGCTATTGCTGTTTTTTTTCAAAAAAGCCTCAATATTTGAACATAATGTATCTGCTCTTTAAGCTGCAAATAGTGATATTGATGCAAGTTCATCTTTCATTACAACTGAACTGTAGTTATCCTCTAGAACCTGCTATTTGGAATTCAAAATGTGTCTATAAATGTAAAACAGTCCCCAAACCACAGGAAGTTGGGGGGGGGGAGGAAGAAAAAAGGAAATCATTCTAACAAACTCATCCCGGACAACTTTCCTCTGTACTGTAAATCCAGTCCTTTGAAAGCTGCATCTCTTTAACTTGCCAGACAAGTCCTCCTGCCTTCCCTCATGGAAAGCAAGATTCAACACCTATTGACTTAACATGATGCCTTTTAACTAAGCCCAGGTGTGAAGTACTGTGGTGAACATCACTCTAATGCTCACCTAGAATCATTTGGAACTGGAGTTTTCAAATTTGCTTGAGTTACTGTGAAAAACAGCAGGTAGAGCTGTCATGGGAGAAGAACCATAGGGTGACATGAACTTGAAATCAATTTTTTTGTTCCTTTGGGGAAAAGCTTTATTTCTTCTCCCTCTCAAAAGCATCCTTGCTGGGAATGGAAAGTTGTCAAGAAAGCACAAAAACATCAGCTTAGCAGCCTGGCTTGTACAACTTCGAAGAGCACTAAGGGAGGATTTGGGACCCATGGATTTGGCACTCCATGACAAGGCATGCCAGTCACACTGAAGACTTTCCAGCCTTCCCTGGGAGCCTTTCTGCTGACACAAAGACTTCAGCCAGGAGCACTAATGTTCTCAGCTGCTCCATCTAGAAGCCTTCCCAGGAGTGCATCTGACAATTCAAGTCTTAATTTCCCCCAGGATTTGTTTCTCAAAGACCACTTGTATGTACTCACTTGGGAGTTGCTGTTTGAAGTTCTAACTTTTGTTCTCTTGGAGAGTTAATCAGCAGGTGAAATCCCCTGTGCACAGACAGCCTGTATGTCCTGAAAATACCTCATCACCAATTGAAGAGCAATTTTCAGTATGTGTGCATTTAGAGCTGTTTAGAAGATGCAGTTGGTGTGAAGACATTCTGTGACTTTCAGTCACAGAGTTCAGCAACTGTTCAGTGCAAATTCCTGCTCAAAGCAGGGACAGGTCCAAGGATGAAGCTTCCACAACCTCTGTGATTGCTTCAGTATTTGATTTCCCTCAGATTTGAAAAAGACTGTACAAAGTAACCCAAGCCACAGTAAGAGATTACTTACCACAGCAGGAGGAAATCTCCCAGAAATAGAAAAACTGGAGAAAGTTGCATAGGGCAGTTCAGAAACACAAACACAAAGAATAGCCACCCCGTGGTTGTTTGAGAGTTTGCAAGTAGCATGATGGCAAAGTGTGTGGTCAATGAGCAGATGAGAGATTTCCTGCTGAATTTGCTTCACAGAAATCTGGAGGGAGCAGAAATGGTGCTTCAACTTCAATATGAGGAGGCAAATGTAGACTCAGCTGTTAACCTGAGGAGTTCAGTATATCATGAAACATTCTATTAGGTACTGAGGTTAGTTATGCAGTTTTTCTGAAACACTATGTTACAAGCACTGCAAGAAGTGCACCGTCTTCTGGACAAGGCTGTTTTAAAACAGACATCAAAAAAACCCTGAAGAGCCAGATCTTCCAGATTTTCTTTTTTAAAGCTTCTTCCCTACGTTGTGACACTCTTATAGGCAAGGCACAGACCACACTGCACACCAGCAGGATTTATCATCCCCTATTTTCATTTATCAGGCATAGATGTGCACTCTTCCCTTTACTTAGCTTTTTGACACCAAGTAACACTGTGCACTGGAGCTACCTCCTACAACATTCACTGTAAAACACATTCTTTTAAAATAAGCTGTAGCATGGTAATTACTATAATGAATTCCTTTGGTCCCTAGGCTCATGTTGAAATGAGATTTTACTGACTGCATGGAACACCAGAAGGCAGTCATCACATTGGCAGCTTTCCTTCCCTCCTAATTTCTGCAGAAGTACCCAAACTGTCATGAAAAGACAGATGTATGTAATTTTCTTCTGATAACTTCTCCATGACTAAACTCTAAGGGGCTCAGAGGAATGAGAAAAACAGTGAAAAAAAAATACAATACTTCTTGGCTATTTCTAAGACTGCAATAACGCATAAATTCTTGCAACAGCTGCTTCATAAACATTCACTGACTGTGCCCTGTCCCAGCTGTCCTGTGCTGCAGCACATTCCCATTTTCTGAAATGCTTGCTTTCCCTTTCAACTCTATGTAGAGTCTTTGCTGCATCACTGTCACTGTACTTAATAGGTACAGAAATGTTCTGAGAGCAGACTTATTTTTACAGATAAGATTACTGATGATGACTGATTTGTTTTATATTCTTGCTGATAAATCCTCAACCATTCAATGTGCCTAAAATTTAATTTAACCTTTGCTTTTTTGCTCAGAGAAGTTCTATTTTTTGAATCCTCATTTAATGACAACACACCGAAAAAGAAAAATGAGATGACTCCAGATATGACAGACCAAGATTTACTTGAGTACAAGGCAAAACCTTCTAATAAAATGGGACAGTCAGCAACTGAGACAAAGGGTGGTGCCAGTCATCAATAAAACTTAAAACTAGTTCCCCTGTTTCTTAAAATAGGCTTTCAGGGGTTTTTTTATCTTCTACTATCAAACTCTGTTAGTTACGTAACTAAAACATGCAAATAAAGTGCAACAGACTACTCTTAGCCAATATGTGATTAAGCAATTTTTAATATTTCTATTGACAAACACTGTAAGCATAACCGGAGTGAACTGTATATATTTGAAGTCTGTCCAGTGATAGACTTGAGTCACTGAACTACTGGTTCAAGGAGAATCACTGGCATTCTAATTTCATTTTCAGTTGAGCCATAGGATGCTGAAGTGATCACGGACTAGGATGTGTTCCAACAGTGCCAAATTCTAATCAGATTGTGCGTTAGTAGCCAAGGCCAAGACAAACAATTATCCTGTACCATACACAGAAAGCAACTAGTATTGAAAAGACAAAGTTTGGTCAACAAACTAGTTTTACTTCTTTAATAACATTTTTGCTAATAACTCAAGAGGCACAACAGTACCGGTAAGCTTATGAACCTTAAAATGCACAATGGCAACAGACAGTTGACTTGGATACAGTAATAGTGTTTTGAAGCAGACCTAAAGACGACTTTTAGATTCTTCCACTCTTAAATGACTTTGTATTTCCTCATGACCTAGTCATGCACTGGAGAGGAATTCCACAGCAGTCTCCTTCTCTTCAGCCAGCTCCTTAGCAGTAAGATCCATCTTCTCACGAGAAAAATCATTAATAGGGAGACCCTCAACAAACTTCCAGGTCTTATCCTGATTGAAAACAAAATAAAAAGCCCCTCAGCACATAAGAACAAGCTTCATTCAATCTGCATGAAGGAAACTTTGCAGTTTAAGAAACAAAGCTTACAGCCCTAAAAGACACATCAGGCACCAGTTAGTTTTATTTCAGATAAAGAATGCAACCAGCACCAGCTAGTCTTATCAGATTCTACTCATCTATCACCCCTTAGCTGACAACCCAGTTAAATTCCTTGGTTAAGAACAGTCCTCTTTGTAAAAGACTAAAACCCCCACATCCCAGCACCTGCAGTCCCACACAAAAAGCTCACATGACAGTTTAGTAGGTCTTGCAGAAGATACATTGATTTAAATACTGTCTAGTTACCTTGATCACAACAGGGAATGAATATAGCAAGTCTTCAGGAACACCATAAGAATTGCCATCAGAAATGACTCCCATCGAAACAAATTCCCCCTGAAACCAGAAAAGTAAGAGATTAAGATATTTTTCACTGCTAGAAGCAAGAAAAATTCTGATATCCAATATCCTGTATTCTCCTATGACACACTTTACTCCAGCAAGAGACAGATTCTTCCCTTTGAACACATATACACTCGAGGTCAATGATGCTGGCATGTGATCAAAGCAAATTAGGTAAAAAAGCACTTGCTCAAGAGCAACATCTTACCGCTGGAGTGCCAAACCAGATGTCCCTCACATGATCACAGATAGCTTTGGCAGCTGACATGGCACTGGACAGCTTCCTGGCCTTAATAACAGCTGCTCCACGTTGCTGAACAGTCTGCAATTAAGAAAAAACCCCAAAACCTAAATTGTAAAGCAGCAAAATCATGGCTTGGTCTAAATGCTGTAGTAAATGCCTTGAAGAAAGACAATTGTACATAATTATTTAATTTCATCAGTCAAGATACAGTTCTATCACTAAACAAACATGGCATACAATCCAGAAGAGCTCTGCCAAGACAAGAATGTCATTGAATACTTCAGAGGTTGGCTCAATCCTTAGTACCTGCCTTACAGCTTCTCACATACCAACCAAATGCCTCAAGCTTTTCCCACCAAAAAGCTTTGTGCATGTCTACAGTAACAGGTGTCTCGAGCAACACTGTCACTTAAGGTTTTCTTTCTGAACACAATGTGAACTATTTGTTGGTCTCAATTCTACAATATTTACTGCATAAAATTAATTTAACTCATGAAGATAGTTGAATAGACCTCCCTAAACTCAAGTTTATAATTAGAAATCTTGTGTTTATGAATTGCAGCTCTCAGAAGAGCTTCTTAACCTGTACATACTTTATCTTTTAGTAATTTTGATAAAGTTGTATGCCAACCAAAGCCCAGCCCAGAAAGCAAGAATTACGAAATCTTACCTTACCTTAGGTAAAGCATTCTAGCAGAGGCCAGCATTACAACACACCTAGAGGGCTAAACCTGCATCCTACTTTGACCATGTATAGCAGGATCAAGGACAAGGACAGCTTTCTCTTTACACGCTGGCTCGTGAACTTTGGTTGCCAACCATTTATTTCATAGCAACAAGCATGAACTGAAATAGGCCATATCCAACACAGGACAGAGCACTGTCATATGACAAAACACATTCTCTGTCCAAAACTAAAGCTTTCTTGGCTAAGGTGTAGTACCTGGATGTTTGGATGCCAGTAGCACTGCAACACCAAGCAGACTACAGCTAATGGATCCTCCTACTTCATGGAGAAAACTGCCCCAAGAAAGTCTCTACAGTGAAACAGCAGTGGTGCTTCTGTGTCAGACAAGTTTCATCTGAGCTATGATCAAAACTCTTTTTGCTGAAACCAGTCTAGCACTTCAAGTGGATTTTTTTAGCAGGATTTACATAGGCTTCCATGCCTGAAATTTTTCAAGAGCAAGTAACTGATAGTAAAAGCTACGTGAGGATGACTAATTCTAGTGACGTGTAAGAGCTGCTTCCCCAAGTCAGTCAGTTACATACTTTTCAGAGGAGGTTAGGAGAAAGCACAAGCACAGAATTACCATAAAAATTAACACAGAAACAAACAAATAAATATCTTACCAGGATAAAGTCTCCCTTCAGCCAGCTGTCATCTTTTATAGCTTCATAAACTCCAACTTCCTTTCCTTTCACGTTTACCTTTGCGTGGTTAACATCTGGATATTGAGTGGAGGAGTGGTTGCCCCAGATGATGACATTCTTCACATCATTAGCAGTCACACCAAGTTTCAGAGCAATCTAACAGGAAATTAAAGATGTCCATTGCATTGACTTCACTTTCTCAATTCACAGGCTTCTTTGAAAGTATTGCTCTGTTTGTGTTTAGCAGAGATAACAGAATAGTCCCTTTTTACCTGAGATTTGGCTCTGTTGTGATCCAAACGAGTTAAGCAGCTGAAGTTTTCCTTTGGTATAGATGGGGCTGACTTTGATGCAATCAAGCAGTTAGTATTTGCTGGATTTCCAACCACCACAACCTAAAAATGAAAACTTGGAAGATCAAGTAGGTATTTCTGCAAAACAACTCCCTCCAATTAAATACACTGCTTTGCCTTCAAAGAAACTATCAAAAAAGTTAAGTTTTCTAAATCTCTTGGTTGTCTTCAACAAGATTGTTTTCTATGTGTGTTGTTCATAGTCACCCTGTCTTCTACAACTGCAAAGAAAAATATTTTCTAGGTAGGTATTTTCTTTATAATTTGACATTCATATCTGAAAGAGAACAAGACTTCTAGGGAGGTGTGTACACTGACCCACAGCCTGGCTTCAAACCTCATGCTACCTGATACAGGGAAAGCAAGGTATGTGCACACTACTCAGCACATAGTGACCTCACCAACCCCTTTTAAACACTCTTTAGTCTGGCTGTCACTGCTTTATATAATTGCTTTATAATTACGAAAGCCAGAACAGTTACTTATCTCAATGTTCATAGGCAGTTAGAAGTAAAATACTGCCTCAACTCAGATCAATTTATTGCTATGGAAAACTGATTTTTATTCATCCTCCATTTGTGCCTCAAATGACTAATGTTAAGCTCCATATACTCTCAATCACACAAGCTGATCTGCAAACCTCCCTTTGTATGTCTCCTTTTGAAAGTGAGTTCAGTAAATTTTCCACTACTTCGCAACAGTTATATTGATAGTTTTTATTCCAACTGGATAAAGAAGCAAACAAGTCTTTAGAAGCAGTAGGAAGTTCATCAGCAGAGGAAGCAGACATTAAAAAGTCAGTTACAAAGCACAGTCAGAGTATGAGTCTGAGATTAAGAGCAGTGGGAGAGCAGCCACATGATCCCATTAACTGTGCTGAAGAAATCTGAGAGAGAACAATTAAAATCTTCCAATGCTCCAAAGAACAAGATACAAACAACCTAAATAAAGCCGATTTTTTTGTGAAACTGTAATTCCATACTGATACTGAAGTTAAGGGCCATTCTGTCTAATCCACAGATGGATATGAAGCAGGCAGCTGCACGTAGATAATTTAGTTCTCCCAAAGAAGAGAGATAAGCAAAAGACTGTGGGGTTTTTTTAATATGGTTTTGTGGTGTTGGTTTTGACTGTAGTATATTTTCCAGGGCTTAAGGAAAGGAATGCTTGCACTGACCACACTCCTGCTTGTACAATATCATTCTACAATATATTTAGATCTCTACATTAACAGAGAATTAATGATTTAAATTCAGTTTCTATATTCACCTTGACAGTCTTTTTGGCATACTTGTCCAAGGCTGCACCCTGAGACTTGAAAATTTTCACATTTGCTTTAAGTAAATCCTTCCTCTCCATGCCCTCTCTCCTTGGCATGGAACCAACCAGAATTGCTACGTCAAGGTCTTTGAATGCAACTTCCTCCTTGTCTGTTGGAATGACCTCTAAAGAAAAAAAGGGAGAAAAAATTTCAGTAAGATAAATACTCATGGCATAGTGTTAACTGGAATATTCTTTTGTTCATAAATAGTATATAATCTAATCTGAAAATACCACCACCATTCCTTTCCAAAAAAACAAGTATAGTCATTTTGCCCCAGCTCCACAGCAAAAATATTTGCTAGTAAATGGTATATATCTACAAGTATTTATCTGAAGTGGAAAACACAGGAATAATCTACAAAAAATACATATTTCATGTGTCTCTAAAGTGTATATATATANACAAAAAAATTTCAATGGCAAGTACCAAAACAAGTGAAGTTTGTCTTTCCCTTCAACAATTCAAACCAAAGGTTTGATTTTTGCAAAAGCTGTAGCTACATGGGTTTGGGGATTTTTATTTTTTTTTTCCAAATATTCTAATACTGTAACACCTACTTGCTCCCTTTCTTCTGCTTGTTCAAACTATCAGAACTTAACTTATTTACATGGCTTAATGAATGATATTTTATTTCATGTCTTTATACAGAAGATACTTCTAGAGATTAAAATTATGGTGATTTTTTAATTTAGTGAAGGCATATCTAAAGATTCAGTGTTATTTCACCACTGGGCCAGAATACAATGCACATATGCACAAGTATCTGACAATTTGTTGTCCAGGATGAAACTCTGGGATTAGATGATATAAACCAGAACCTAGGTATCCGTGTTGTCAGTTCTTTTCACAAAACTTATTTGATGTCATTCTTCCCAGCTTACAGTCTAAGTTAAATTAATTTATCTGCCATAAAACACAAAACCAAGGAAGAATCATCTAATTTCTTCTGTGAAACTTCCTGCCAGCTACAGAAACTCATAAATGAAACAGTTGTACTACAACATCTTGCAGGTATAGGAAAACATTCTTCTGTCTACCTCTGAGCAGTGGTAGAGCACAGTCCTGCAGCTCCATCACCACACCTTCCAATACAGTCATCATAGGAGTGATGTCCAGCAGCACAAGAATAAGGGGCTGTAAAGAAAGAAAAGGCTTAGTGCAAGTTGGGCCTAATCAACTTTGAAAATAAATTTTGTCTTGTACTCTGCCAGAAAACGCTGTCTCATGCAAGATTTAAAACCCATTTACAGAAAACAAATTACTTCAGCCCAACCAACAACTCAAAGCTCACGTAACAAAGCATTTTTCCCACTTAGAGAAGAAATAACTTGCGTATTGGTGAATCCCTCTGGGTGTCTACGACAAAAGCAGTCTCAGGGACTGCAGTTCTGACATTTCTTCCTGCACACAGACAAGCGGTCAGTGAGTGTAAGAGTTACCTGGTCTTTGCCGAAGACATCACCCTTGGCAATGCTGTAGAGCAGGGAGTAGGCAATCTGCCCAGCAGCTCCAGTCACCAGGACTCTGACAGGCTCACCCTGTAAGAAAATTAAAGCCTTACCCACAGCTATACAGTGCAGGCTCATGCCATCTGAGTTACTACAGGAAGAAAGTTATGATTATTTAACCTGGATGTTAAACGCAGCTCAGCCCCAGCTCGTGGGATCATACTTTCCTTCTGCCAGAACCACCAGCAATTTCTCTACACGCTTTTGTAGAAACAGATCACACTTGCAAAAACATTCTGAAGAATTGCTCCTGGAAAAACTTCGAAAATGCCAGGAGTAACAATATATTTGAAAAACTTTGTATCCCCTTTAACAACACTGACTTTTCAACTTAAGACAATACAAATACCCACTCAATAGATTACCCATTCATACTTCAAATTTACTACCGAAGTGTTGCCATCGGTGACACCACTGGTTTTCAGATTCTTTTGACTTTGAGGGCTGTTTCCAACAAGCATTTTGAACGCTTATTTGCAGCTAAAGACTTACCAAATGCCAGAAAGAATTTAGTGGACTTAAAACTACTGCCCCACTAAACTGTTTGGCAGTAATTTAACAAATCCACAGACAAAAGCTACATTATGGACAAATACAGACACTACTATCCATAATACAACTGTCTATTGTTAAACTGACCCTAAACTCCAAAAGACTGGGAGAAGACTGCCAACATGGTGTTATATTGCAAATAAAGGGGGAAAAAAAGCTTGCCCTACTGCAAACACCCATTTTGTTAAGCAGAACTAAGATTTGGGGAAATCCAGAGGTTATTCAATATTGAAAATTTAAGGCTGCGAGTTTGGGTTGTTCAGCCTGTAGAAGAGAAGGTTCCAGGAAGACCTTTACTGTGACTTCTCCATACTCAAAGGTGACTTTAAGAAAGATTAGGACAAACTTTTTAGCAGGGCCTGTTATAAAATGACAAGGGGTAATAGTTTCAAACTAAATGAGGACAGATTTAGATAAGAAAATGTATTTTACAATAGGGGTGGTGAAATAATGGCGCAGATTGTCTAGAGAGGCTGTAGATGCTCCACCCCTGGAAACACTCAAGGTCAAGTTGGATGGGTCTTTGAGCAACCTGGCCTCGTTGACAACACCCCTGCTCATTGTAAAGGGGGTGGACCAGGTGACCTTTCAAAGTCCCTTCAAATGCTCTATGAAAATGGAACACATACCAAAGGACATTCATAACTCAGTATTTTGTAAGCCTGTTTTTTCTATTTCCCTTTTTCTTCTAGATGCAATAGGGCTGGGACAGATTGTCTAGGATAGGAACAGGCAGACTCTCATCAGTCTCCTGGAATGCCAAGCCCACTTTTCCAAACAATTAAAAGATGGATCATTTGAGATACAGACAAAACACCAGGCACAACTGAATGCGAAAGAAGTGATTTAATTGCATCCTGGGCTGCATGATGCATAGCTTGCAGAGCAAAGACAGGCATTCCACTCAGTGCTGGTGGTGCTGCAGCTGGGATACTGAGTCCAGTTTTGGCACTCTGAGTTCATGTCCTGTAAGGTAAGGCAGAGGCTGATGGACATAGTCTGGAAAGGCAGAGGACAGGGGGTGATGTAACAGCAGCCTACCACACCTTCACAGCGCTTTACAAAAATAGTGCTTCCCAGCACCTCTCAGGAGTGGCAGATGGCAGAACAGGGTGCAATGGCTACAAATTAAGAGAAAAATTCTTGGTTACAAGATACTGCTGCAGCAGAACAGGGCACCCAGAGAGTCTGTGCAACCTTCACCCTCAGAGGTTTTCAACACAGGTATGATGTGATTTATCAGTGGCAAAAGCTTTGCTGTCAGGTTGGACTGGACAGCCTCCAGACAGAGTGAAAGACGGCAGAGCATGTGACCTCTAGATACCCTTTCCAATCAACATTCCTGTCTTCGATATTTATAGGAAAACCATTTTGGGCTTTGAGTGTATTCTCTCTGCAGAAGTGACCAGCCAAGCACAGCTGCATCAAGCTAACATTACCTAATTACAAAAATGAGGCCACCTACTCAATCTTGCCACATACTAGATAAAATGAGAGCATAAGTAATGAAGTTAAACTACTGAACTTGCAGAGTCAGACCTGGCCTGATTTTGCCTTCATTATGGAAATGATTCTTCAAATATCTGGTTAAATGATTACCAGTTACATAGTGCTGAATTGCATTATTTTCTTTTGAATCTGTCCTATGAGCCTCATCCCTCACTGAAACTCCACAAAGAGGGAGAAGGAGGGCAAACAATCAATTCTTAAATCTCAAAACTAGTTTTGGTACTGTATTCTTGAGTAAGGAAATGTACCACAACGTCTGAATGAAGATGGGCAGCATGGATTAAGATGTGTATCAAATTTTAAAGCAAACTTTACAGCATGTTTCTAAGAAGATCCTGCATTTTATCTATATAAAGGGAATAATGAATACTCTTAGAGCAGACAACCATACTAGTTAGTAAATTAAGTACTGGAAAATTACTGTGCTGCAAAACCTCAGCCTGGCAAAATCCCCCATCAGCAGCATATAAAAAGTGATCCTGTGCTAAGCATGCTACCCCAGCACTCACACAGGTAACAGCAGAATGTGTTATCTTTATATTACATGGTATCTGAAAACTCACTGTAGATTGAGTTCTGAATTTCCTGTGGCTGGAACAAAGATTTTAAGGCTCTTTCTCCTAAAGTAGTGTAACAAAAGGGGGAAAAGTCAATGAGGACTTTTCCCCCACTATATGAAGTTTATATGCCAATTTGATTTAAACATAAGAAATGCCAGTGTATCCACTAGTGTTATGGTGAGTATCTAGCATAACAACAGGAGAGGGAAGGAGTGGAAGATAGAAAGGTAAGAGACAGGACTATTTATTAATTTTTTTACGAGACAAACTTAGCATTTAGCTTTTTCTAAAAAAAAAGAACCAAAAAACCTTTGGTCATGACTCAGCTTCACCTCACCATAATTATGTTTATTTACTACCATTCTTCCTGTTCTCCCCCCATCTGGGGCTGGAGGAGGAAGATAAGCTAAAATAAAGTGAGGAGTGTTGCCTACTTACTTTTTCTCTCCAAACCTTCCATGCACTGGATTCAGTACATTCCCCAGACCCCTTTAATCCTGCATCAATTGTGAGCAATTAGTATCAAAAAAACTTCTATGCTCTCTCAAATTTAGAACTTAGATTAAGAAGCCAAAAAAGCTATGCTTCTTACAAAATGTGGATAACTCTCATAAAAAAAGCCCCCAAAACTTACACCACATATTAAAATCGGTCTCATTGAGCATCTCAGGCTACTTTTGGAGGTTGGATATTTAAAGAAATGAGTAGCTCCCCAATGGAAGTTGTAGGTTCCACACATTAATGACCAGGCACTCTAACCCGTGACTTGGCTCCTGCAACACTCCTTTCATGCTGTGCTAGCTACAGGAGTGACCTTTATTCATCCTCAGATATACAAGAACTAGAGGACAAATTAAACAACAACTAACCAAACTATTTTGTTTCAAAGCCTTCCCCAAACCACACTCAGCCAATGCACAGTGAAAAAGTTTTTTAGGAAACTAAAAGAATAACAAAGGTAATGATAAAAAGGATGAAGGAAAAAAACCCCAAAAACTGAACACTGCATCCCCAGATACCTTTCTTCATCTAATTCAGCAAACATGTAGGATTTCTCCTCCTCCTAAACTATGACAGATGAAAGTGAAGCCTCCAATATCAAACAAGGAAGTTGTGGGCTTACTGTCCTCCCCACACACTCTGGCTGAAGAACTCAGGGCCTCAGTTATACCTGTGATTTACAGCTGATACCAGGACATCTCAAATATCAGTGCCGTGCATGCAAATAGCACTGCACTGCAAAACTGATTCAGGAGGTTACAAAGGTAAGTAAAAGATAACTCACAACCTACTGTGACAAGAATAGCCTATCAACTTTGCATTGCTAATGACAGTTATGAAAGACCTCTGTAAACATTATTGCTGATAACTGTCTATAAAGTATCATCAACTTAACATTATTCCTGAATACTGAAGCCAACTAAGCTATCCCACCTCGCCTGACAAAGACAATTTAAGCCTTAAGATAAAGGTTATCTCCTCAAAAGTCTAAAGTCTGCCTAAGAAACTTTCCCTTTGCTCTCCCTTCTTTAAAGCAGAGATACGGTGACAATAAACGTGTTTGGAAATGTAGCAGAAAGTATCAGCTGTGCACTTGAGGAAAGCCACCATGGCTCAGAGACCGAATTCCAAAGGCATTCTTTCCTTAAGAAATGACCTTGACACAGGTGCCCTGAAAGGCATTTTCACTTCATTTAGTTGATGGCAGTTGCATTGATAGACAGAAGATTTTATTTCAGGAATTTAAAGCCTTTGCCCACCATCACACACATAACTAGAACAGCAACGGCAAGATCAAAACAGTGACATTCTGAAAAGCCTGGACATGAAAGTAAATCACAACCAGCAGTTCTCTTTAAGACCAGCACATTCATGTCAGCCAATGATCTGAAAGCTCAAGCACAAATTAAAACTTGATGTCTGTGGTCACCCCTCCGAACCCATGCTTTAAATAGAAAGAGCAGAGAAGTAGGACGAGTAAAGTTTACAGATTTTGGTATATTTTAGGGTATAGCTAAAATAAGAAGCCGTGTTCCAGAGCACACAGGCATCCTTTCTACAGCAAAATACTAAAAGTAAAGGTTTGAAAAACAAAATATAATTTAGAAAACCATGGAGCTGTTTTCATGATTAGAAAGGAAAGCAAGCTCTCCGTGCAGGTTTGTGTGTGCACATCTGTATGTGCATAAGCTGCAGAAAAGCAACGCGCTGCAGTTCACCTGTATAACCTCAGGGCAGAACCAGGGGGCTCCCGCACAGTTTGGACAGCTGCACACACAGCTGGATTTCTGACAGCAGGCAAGGATTAAATAATAAAAACACTAAAACACTTCCCAGCCGCTTCCCCTTGAGCTGACACAGAGCCGCTCCAAGGCCTCTCGGACTAGGGCGAGGGCTTTCCCGATCTCTCGAAGGCACTGTGGCCCACCGCGGGGCTCAGCGATGCGATCCCCCCGCTCCCCTCCGCAGGGCCCGCAGCGGGGCGGGGGGGTCGCTCCGTGCCCACATCCCGCCCTCCTCCCCCGCACCGGGGCACAGACCCCGCCGGGCCGGCACCGGCACCACATTCCCGGCTGGAAGGTCACCCCGGCGAGCCCCGGCCGACCGAGAGGCCCGGCTCCTCCGGCCACCTCCAGGTCACCCCCGTCCCTCACGCCCCGGGCCCTCCCGGGAGCAGGGAGAGCGGCGCCATTTCGCGGTCACCTCCGCTCGCCGGAGCGCCCCTCCACCCCAGCCCCGACGCGAGGGGAGGCGGAGGGCGCGGTGCGGAGGGCGCGGGGGCGGAGGGCCCGGTGCGCGGTACCGACCATGTCTGCGGGAGCGGCGGGAGCTGCTCCTCGGGGTCACCTCTGCGGCGCGACNCTGGTGTCCGTGTGCCCCCCGCACCCCGGCACGGCTCCGCGGAGCGCTCGGTGGGTGCCAGTGCGCGGCCTGGCGCGGCCCGGGGAGCCCCGAGGCCGGCGCGGTTCCGCTGCCCGGCCTGCTCGGGGGG
>VXBX01000006.1:171457-222198 GCA_013400415.1 Scytalopus superciliaris
AGGCGGCTGCGCGGGCTGCTGCGGGAGGCGGACGGGAGGGCGGTGCGAGCACAGGCCGCGGGCCTGCTGGTGTCCGTGTGCCCCCCGCACCCCGGCACGGCTCCGCGGAGCGCTCGGTGGGTGCCAGTGCGCGGCCTGGCGCGGCCCGGGGAGCCCCGAGGCCGGCGCGGTTCCGCTGCCCGGCCTGCTCGGGGGGTTTCCCGCCGCGCCCCCGGAGCCCCAGCCCCTTGTCCTGTGGCTCCCCTTCCCTCCGGCCCTGCCGGAGAGGGGGTAGAGCTGTGCTTAGCACTCCACACGGTCCGCTCGGCTTGTGTTTGGCCCCCTTAGGGAGAGCCAAGAGCTTACCTGTGCTGTCCCGCTGCTAGAACTGCGCGGGTAAACTTAGCGACCTCTTGTACAAAAAATAAAGCTGCTCCGTTACCTGTATTTTGAATTGTTGAGTGAAGTAAATTCCTTTGCTTTGGCTTAAGGTGAGGCTGATACTGTCATAAATACGTCAGCAAAATACAGCTGTGCTGGTTATGCTCTGTAAGAGGGTCTTGGATGGCACAGTTGTTTTTTTTCTCTTTTCTCTCAGATCCTGACAGGATTCCTTATTGTAGAAATTCTATAATTTAGTTAAGCCTTCAGTGAAGTCTCACTTGAACCAATGTATTTCTGCAGGATTGATTTTAAATCTTAATCTAGTCCTTAGAGTAGATAGTAGTATGTTTTCTAAAACAATCTAAACAGGCAGTACAGTCCATGCAATTTTTTCTACAGTCCTGGAACAGAAATAAGAAGTCACTCCTTTAGGGCAGTGGGTGTAAAATGTAAATGTTTATGCTTGTAACGCAAAGTGTTCTCGTTTTAGTGAGCTTGTTGCCAGTTGTGCTCATGCCACGACTCAGAAGATCCTATGGCTTGAACAAGTGTTTAGCTGAATCCCTGACAGCTTCTGCAGTACAGAAAAGTGCAGTGTCAGAGAGAAAAAGGTACAGTCGTACTTAGTTTATTTTGAATGTCAAACTGTACTGATTTATGTCAGTTAATAACTACATTTTTAATACGAATGAAGATTGTACTCGAGTTCCCCTCTGGGGATGAATTTGAAAGCCAAATAGCTGCAAGCTAAGCTGAGATCTGGCTTGCTGTGTAGAGAAGCTTGGTGAGTAGGAGGGAGCTACAGAGTGTGCTAAGATGCTTTACCCTGGTGACTGTAACCTCTTCTGCACATTGTACAGACTTAATTAACACTACTTAAGATTCCTTAAGACTTAAATGTACACAAAACCTGATGTGGACCCACATAAGGTAATTTCCACCAAACATAATTGGTTCAGTTTAAATTGATTCCTTATCAATTCTCAGCTAAATCAATGTCAGCGTGCTCTAAACTGATTTGTCTGTGTCAGCATAGCAGGTTGCATTGATTTAGTGGATTTCAGTTAAGAGCTTAAGTTGAAACTTTCAAACTTTCTTCTTTAGGTAAGACTGTCTTTTGGTTCTTGGTGGTTTTTTTCCCAAGCTTGTGCTCCTTGAATTCTTTGCTGTTGGAGATAAGAACAAACCCTGTTGTTATCTTGTGTTGAAAGTGATTTGTTATGAATGTGATGCAAAGCCACATGTAAATGCTTTTGTCTGTCAGTTTATTTTCAATCTGTTTCCAGTCCAAGACAGACTGAATGGTGATCTGTGCTGGTTTAACTAAAAGTATTTTAAATTTAGCCTTTTGTGAAGGTGGTGTCATTTTTAAAGTTAGCAAAACTTAACAATTCTAGTATTTCCTTCTTAAATGTTCTCTTTTTTTTTTTTTTTTGTTAAACTCTAATGGTTTTCAAGCAAAATTTAAGTGTAACTATTTTAATATTCTCTAATGCTTCCCCATGTTTTATTAGTATGAGTCTTTTGTGTAGCACTTTAAGCCAAGAAGCTGCATAAATGGGGAAACATTACGTGCAAATGAAGTAATGGAAATTTAGGGTGTATGTGAATTGGGCTCTTGGCTGATTCTTCAAATACACTTCACAAGTTTTGCAGTCAAAAGATATTGAATTGCGTGAAAATCAGTAATTAAGCAACGCACTGAAGTATTAAGATGTTTTAATCTCCATTTTCTGGGGATTAAGTATTATTTTTCACGGCAACTCGTAGTTTTGAAGGGTAGTTTGCCAGAATTTTCTCTTTTTTTTTTTTTTTTTTTTTGTATTTTAAAATGAATTATTCTCTGTTAACAGCTGGCTGTGTTCTCTAGCTGTATTTTGGACGGGATTTTATTTTACTTCATTGACATCTATAGAAACTGATGAACATTTTTAGGTAAGTTTTTACACTTACTTTTCAATAATTTTTGAAGTTTTTATCATCTCTATGTATGATACATCTTTCTTTTCTTATGCATTTACTTCCAATTCTTATTACAGAATCATGTCTCTTGTAGCTAAGTCTGTGTGATATAATTAATATTCAAAATGTTTAAGACTGTGTAAGAAAAATTAACTATATAATGGCTGGGTTTAATCCTGGAAATACTAGAATTGAAACAGTTTTGGAAGCCTCTTCTGGATTATGGTCCCAGGGGATAATAATAAAAGACTTTTCAGGCATAAAATAAAGCATTACAAAAAATACCGAAATAGAATTAAGAGGATGAAAAGCTATTTTGTAAAATATGTGAGAAATCTATAATAGAGTTTTAAAAAGATGAAGACATAGATATAAGCAAGAACAATTAAAATTGTAGTTTAGAAAATTAGTACAGGATTTTTAAATTTTTTTTTGTTCCCAGTGCTAATGTCCAAAACATAATTTTTCATTGTTTATTTCTAAACTTCAGTCATGTGATACTGCATGGACATTAAATGTTATGAAGAAACTGATGTATCTATAAATGGTGCTTATAATCCCGATTTTCTTTCTGCTGTGGTTCAGAAAACTTTCTTTCTAAAGGAGAAATTTTACCTTTTATGGAACTGGTTTAATTTTATCCTTTTATCCTGGCTTATCTTTTATTTGTTTATTGTTTAGTTGGCTTTTTGGCCAAAGTTGGGTGATTAATCATTAACTGATTTATACAACCTTTAGTATGTTTTGAAGATATAGATAGCATGCAGTAACACATTCTGTACTCATGTGCCTGCTGCCTATGAAGAGACACAAATGATGCATAGCTTGCTTGTGTTACGGGTTCCTTCCAACTCAGCAATTCTGTGATCCTGTGAATATGTATTAGTAATCCTTATGAACTATTCCTGAGTCAAATCTTAATAAAAATTGTGCATGGAATGTGCTTTTTTATTTCTTTTTTTTTAAAGTAGGCTGATAGTATGAACAGATGTTTGTAGGTTTGACAGAGGGCACTGTAACAATCCAGGCCTCCTTTGCTGCCTGTGAATCCTTAGATGTGAGGTGGGTGCTCTGTGTTGCCTGGAGTGCGGCTCAGGTGTTCAGGGCTCCATCACTGACCCCAGGTTTGGTAATGGCACCCCTACTGTGCACCCCCAAAGCTGACAGACCCTGGAAGATCTGTCATCACCTACCACCTGTGCACCATTCTTGAAGGGTTTTCTTCTCACATTTGTTCCAAGGACTGGGGTATAGAGAATCCCTGTTTAAAAACAAAACCAACCCACAAAACAGCCAAAACATGTACACACACAGGCATGGCACAAAGATTTTGGTGTACTGACTGTAAATTCAGCATAGTTATCTCTGAATTGTCACAAAGAGAATAGAAGAGTTGTGTTCTGGTGCATGAGAAGTAGCCTTACTGGATTCTTTTACCTTAACACAAATCTGTCTTTCTCTTGGTTGAACAGAGACTTTGTGACAGCAGTGTGTGGGTTTTCTACTCACATGTCAATGTGTGGAGAAGAGGGAGGTTGATATTCTGAAGCAGAAATGACCTCTATAACTATTCAAGTTCTACCAAATTAAACCTTGTACTCTTAAATTAATGAATTGAAATGGTTTTAAAAAAAAAAACAAAACAAATACCACCATCCCTTCCCCCCATTAGATTAATCTTTATGAACCTTCTGAGTTTTTAAGATGAGGTAAGCACTTAGTCAAGTGGAAAAACAGCTTCTACTGAAAATAAGTGTTTGCTTTTTCTCTTATATGACTTTTTTTTGCACTTGTTTGTTATAACATCATAAGTAATAAATTTGGATACAAGAAGTTATCATAACAATGACTTTCCATTTCCTAGACTCGGTGCAGGTGGGTGAATCCATCTGCTTCCTTTATCTATTCTTGCCATGTCAGAATGGCTGATGAATGCCCTTCCATGCCAAATCTCTTGCAGAATTATGAGAGTTTTTCTCATTAGGTTTATTTCTGTGGTCTCATAGTTTGCTTAAAATATTTCAACTTGTTTTACAACATCCATTTGAATTAGTTTCTGTATTTTCACAGAGCAAAGTTGTTAATAGCTGCAATTATACAGACTAAATTTTCCTCCCTTTTTTCCCCAAGTATTGAGTAGTGTTTCAAAGAAAATACTCCTTGATATACTTGGAGAAGGAGTGTCATGTCTTCTAATGTTGATTTTTTGACCTTAATTGTTTAAAATACAGTTCTTTGCAGAAGGAAAACACTGATAAAAAGTTATCTTAATGACATTACTCATATGTGAAATGTAACTTTTAAAACATAATTTTATTGGTAATAAGTGTAAGTGTAAGAGCCAACTAAACACTTTGTTTTCTGTATGGAAGTTTCTCTGCTGCTTTGCAGATTCATTTTGGTATCTGGTCTGCATTTGGGAACCTTATCCAAACTGATTTTTATGCAGCAGCAGAATCTATGGATGGCTTTAGTAGCATATGTTCTTGTAGTACTGACCATATTCAGTGTCTTTACTGATATTTGAGCAAAGGAAGAAGAAATTGTGTTTATTCATTCTGCTCACATGAACACAAATACTCACTCAATTTCTGCACGTGCTTGTATTCACTCAGTTGCACGTCATAAGGCTAAACTGTCCCTGGCTCTGAGTAAAGGTATTGGGCTGTGATTCCAGCTGTGTGGACTCTATTAGACTGTACCAATGCTACATAACTTGGAGTTTCCTGTAGCTCAAAAGCCTGCATACATATATTTTTTGTTGGTTTTTTTTAGTTCAGAGTGTTGGCAAGGGCTGTGTTGGAACCCATGAGAGTGGTCCTCGGTCTCATGCTCTAAGAAAACCAGTGTTTAAAACTTCTGGGCATGTCATGAGGTTGTTTAGGGTTGTCTTTCCATGCTGAGATGGTGTTGAGGAATTACTTCATGTGAATTCATGGTAGTCCTACTGTGTGAAGCAGCATTCCAAGCTGTTTTGAGGGGGATTGGCAGGCTTCCTGTAAGGGAGAGTCGAGGAGTGTGTGCCCAGTAGAGATGATAAGGGAATTGCATGGAAGAAAACGGGGAGCTTGACCACTTATATTGTGACACAAATGATGGAAAAGTAAGTAGCCGCATCTTTGGATGAAGGAGGCTTTTCCATGAAGTAATCAAGCAAAGGGAATCACAATTATAATTAGTCTTTTTCTAGTTTGTTTTTTTTTTTTTTTTTTTTATNTTGTCTTTTTTTTGTTTTTTTTTTTTTTTTTTTTTTAATTAGAATTATATACAACTATGCCTTTTTGTTTCATTTGCCATCTACCTGTATTGAGTAACTATGGTAAAGCACTAGCACATGTATGGTGAAAGAGTTGAATCTTAATCTATATAAAACCCTGTGCTGGTTGAAAGATAAACCGGCAGGAGAATGAATCCAACTCACAAACAGATTACAAGTCAGAATTACAATTTAGTAAAAAGATCATAATCAGTACAAGGGTACAGAGGAAAAAGTCCCTTTAACCCACAAAAAACCCCACAAATGTGTAACCTAGCAGCCTGGAGCACAAACAGAATGGTAATTGTCAGCCCTTGTGCTGAGCACCACCTGGCCCTCCTAAGTACAGTTTAAGAAGAAACCTGTCAGTGAGGATGATGGTCCCTGTCCAGTTGAGAGTGGCAGTCACAGTCCTGCTGAGGCTCTGGTCCTCCTCTGGATCTGACCAGCCCTCTCCAGTCCCAAAACCCCAGTTTATATATGCTTAGGCTCAGGTGGGAGTGCCCAGTAGTTCCCCCAGGGTGGGGAGTTTCACAATGGGTGATTTACACTCTGACATATTTTTGGAATCCCTGATGGCCCATTAGCAGACATGACCCCTCAGGCTGGGTGTGGAGGTGCTAACAGCTCTCCAGAGGGGTGTTACCACACCTGAGTCACTGGTGTGAAGACAGGAAACCTTTCTTATCTCGCAGAAGTTCCCAAACACCCAGCTTGTAGCCTGAGGAGTCAGGTGTGCCCCAGGCAGCTACTGCAAATGATCCATTGTTAGCAGTTCATGAGGGGGCCAGGTGGACCTCCTTTCTGTGGGGCAGGCAGTCTCTTTCCTGGTTCCATGGTTGAAGTGGAGAGAGGAGGTGATCCCTCTGAGGCGCAGGGTTGATAAATGAAAGAAAAATTCCAAGATTTTAAATCCATAACAAACCCCTTTGAATATTTTGAGATCTATTGGAAAGATGTTACTCTTGACTATATAGTAGCATATATACTTTTAATATGTCATGTGCATTTACTTCATGACCAGTAATCCCATTTATTGACAATAATGAGTCAAATGCATTTCAAGTTGCTCACTCTCTGACTTAGGAGAATATAAAGTATTGTTCTGAAATGGCTTCTTATAGTTGCCTGTCATACAGGGTCTAGCCTTGGTGTATTAGGCAAGGGAGCTAGAAATACACCACAGTTAAATTACGAGTTTGTATCTCCAGGTGGTGCGTGAATTCGTGGTTGAAGACTGAAGAAATTAATTTTGCTAAAGCAAGAAACAACAGGACATTAAGCTACTATGCCAGCTTTAGATGTATGCTTCAAAAATTTTCTGCTGCTCAGCATTATTCAGTAATCTTTAACTCAAATTGCAGGAAATATTTGAAATTCCATTCTAACAATATCCAACAGAGAATATTAAAGAAGCATTAAATTTCAAATGCCTGAGGGAAAATGTTCTCTTGCAACACCATGGGCATTTGGATCTCACTAGTATGTGCAGTATTATAGTCTAATATTATGCTTTACTTAGTCTAAAATGAAAGCCCAATTTTAATTCTATCTCCCAAACTTGGCATACTGCGGTGCAAAATAATTTATTTGAGTGTTGTTTTTTAATACATTGCAACTAACTTTAAAACTTCCTCATATAATACTCCCACTATGGCTTTTTGTAATCTGACCCTTTCATTAAGACTTCAAATATATTCCCAAAGACTTATCTCGCTGCTTTCAGTGCTAATTTACAAGTTACAGGATCCCCAAGTTACCAAAGAAGTTTTTCTCATTCTATGCAATTTTTCTCTTAATAAAACAAAACTTTAGAATGTCTTTGTAAATATATAAAACATCAAACAGAGGAGTAATTCACTCCTAAGAAACAGGTAAAATGCAAACTCAAAATGGGATTTAATAATACATTTACACAGTTCTGGGCTGGCTAATTTGGCAAACCCACTAGTGACCTCAGGTCAAAAAAGTGCTGATTAAACCTTTGTGTTTTTATAACCTACATATGCCTTGATAGCAAAGCTATTTTGGAAGTGAATCCCCAGCTTACGAAATTTGGGGAAAAGAATTAAAATGTATCTAAAAGCCTGAATATATTTCTCACAGTCTGATCAAGTATCTTGGTATTTGGCAGAGCAAGGGGAAGTGTTATGTTTATATTGGAAAAGTAAGATCTGTGGTCTGTAGAGGAATAGTAGGATTCTTCTGCAGCTGGCTTTTTCCTGTTCTCACTTTTGACTGTCATAGGCAGAGTAGTGTCCAGGAAAATGTTAATATTGTGATATTTCATACCTGCTTAGAGTTTCACAAGAGGTAGTTTTCTGAACAGTGGTGGGCCAGTTGCCTGTGAACTTGGACCATGTGACTTGCCTGACAGGCTGGGTTGTGGGGGAACTTGGTTTAAGGATGTAAAACCTGCAGAACGAATTCAGAAGAGCAGCTCGTTCCAGATGGTTTATTTGTACAGTGTAAACCATGTGGGACATAAATTAGTGAAGTTTCATTAACAATATCATTAGTTTAGCTGCAATACTAGACTGGCCAAATTCTGGCCAAATTGATGTCACTGAATTCTGTAATGAAAGCTGGTGGAATATTGCAGCCCTACCACAAGATCTGCTGTCAGTGCATCTGCTGAGGCCTCTGAATGGCCACATCCCTTTTAATGGTAGCAGAGGCTTACTGAAGGTATATAAGATGACTGGTTTTCCATCCCAGTTGGTCTCAGACAGTTGTACCCAAACTTCTGAGTGAGAAGAATAAGACACTGTCTTGCAGATGCAGTTGTCATTGTATAAAATCTGTGTGAGAACTGTCTGTTTGAATGGGCCTGAGAAGGCAGCAGTATCCACCACAGGGTAATAACACCATCTTATTGTGTAATTTTGAGACAGAAAGACTCTTAAAAAATGCACTTTTAAAGAATAGTCTCCATTCTTGGAGGACACTTAGGTGGTTTCGTAAATGTTAAGGCTGTCCTCCTCAAGAAATGGAAGGCTAGTAAAATGCATTAGAAATTCATGTTGAAGGAATAGGTCTGTATGTACTTCAAAATCAGTCTTATTACATGGCTTCGTTTCCAATTTTAGTCATAATTTTTTAAATTATATTTCTCTGATAATGGTTATATTAAGTGACTGTTCTTTAAATAGTAGTATAAAGAGAAGCTGAACCAAATGTAAAGCTTACTGTGCTAATGAACAAAGCTATTTCCACTCTTTCTTACCTCAGCTGTATATTTAAGTAGATGCTTCTCAATCCATTGTTTTGCTAGTTTTTGTGCTGTGAATTGCAGTGGGTTGCTAAGTGTTTTAATCACAGAATGGTTTGNGTAACTTAACCAGATGCAGTGAATTGCAGTGGGTTGCCAAGTGTTTTTATCACAGAATCACAGAATGGTTTGGATTGGAAGGGACCTTTGAAGATCATCTTGTCCAACCTACTGTGGGTAGGGACATTTTCCACTGGTTGCTCAAAGCCCCATCCAGCCTGGCCTTGAATTGAACACTGCCAGGCTTGGAACATCCACAACTTCTCTGGGGAACCTATTCCAGTGTCTCACACCTCTTGTAAGGAATTTCTTCCTTACATCTAATCCAAGAAAAGAACCATTGCCCTTTGTCTTGTCACTACAAACTTCTTATAAAAAGTCTCTCTCCTTCTTTCTGATAAGCCACCCTTTAGGTATTAAAAAACTACAGTTCAGTCTTCCCAGGGCATTCTCCAGGCTAAAAAAACCCCAACTCTCTCAGCCTTTTTAAAAAGGAGAGCTGTTCCATCCCACTAATCTTTTTTTGTGGCTCTTCTCTGGACCCATCTCTAACAAGTCCACATCATTCTTTTGCTGGAAGCCCCAGAGGTGGACACAGGACTCCAGGTGGAATCTCACCTGAGTGCTGTAGAAGAGGAAATTTCCCTCTCAACCTGCTGGCCATCTTGCTTTTCATGCAGCCCAGGGTACAGTTGGCATTCTGGGCCGTGAACACACATTTCTGGCCCATATATTATTTTTCATTTACCAATATCCCCAAGTCCTTCTCTGCAGGTCTGCTCTCAATACGTTCATTCCCCAGTCTGTACTGATACTGTTGCTCTCTCCCAGGTGCAGGATCTTGCACTTGGCCTTCCTGACCTTCATGAGGTTCATGTTGGTCTGTGTCTCAAGCTTGTCCAGGTGCCTCTTGGTGTTATCTGCAGACATGAGAGTGCACTCAGTCCCACTATGTCATTAATAGAGATAATGAGCGGTACTGACCCGATCAGGCCCCCGAGGGATACACACCACTTGTTACTGATCTTTGGACATTGAGCTGTGACAGTTTGTACACATCATTATATGGGAGGAAGCAGACACGGTTTTGAAGTGTTAGTACATTTTCCAGATATTGGAAGAGGTCCTTGTAAATGTAGTTAATACATTCAAATTGGAACAAAATTCTTAGTGAATCAGTGTGAGTGAATGAGGTGCAGCTTATGACACAATTTATGTGAAAGCTCAGGATGTTCCTGGAACAGTGCTGGCAAAGTCCTCTGCCTGTTAGCTGTTATTGCTTCAGTTGGCTACGGAGATCTCTTTGGGTGGAATTCAGGATAAGAGTGGTACTGGAAAACTCGTAACACAGTGCCATGCTTGTGTTAAAATACAAAATCTGGGCAGCTGTGAAACAGTGGCATTGGTGGCAGTTTCACTGGAATAAATACTCAGGTAGTAAGCAGACCTTACTCCCTGGGACTGTTTCAAAGTAACTTGACTAATTGCCATTTCATCAAGGAGCAAATTAAATATTTTAATTCCATAAAGACCTGGCTAGACCAGCTTCTTTGGCATCTGTCAGTGATGAAGTTTAACTTTATCAACTTTTTCATCTTGCTGAGAGGGTTTTTTGCTTGCTTTCTGGATATAATTTTTTATATGTGATATTAGGAAACCCCTTAAGTGGCTTTTTCTATCTCTCTGCTTTGCAATGTATCAAGTTGTTTCCTTATTCAGTAAATTACTTAATAAATGAATTGCACTGCTGTCAAAACTGCTTGTTTTCTGAATCTGATTACCAAAATTATGCAATGCATTCAGTTCCAGTGCATGGCTGAACTTTGGGGCAGTGATCTTGAAATTGCACACAATATGCAGGTAGTGGAACATCCCTTTAAAAAGCAACCTGTCAAATATGCCACCCAAAATGTCAATGAATAAAGGCCAACTTTGGCACTTGTGTTCTTCTAAAATGTTCACCTTGCTAAGGTTATTAGTCACTCTGAATTCAAGGACGTTTGAGTGTGGACTTTGCATAAAGCTCCAGGAGTCACATACCTGTGAAGTGCTGCTGCTGCTTGATTTTCGGAAGATAGCATGCTGTGAATTTTATAACTCTCATGGTGGATGAACTGCAGTAAATGCCATTTTGTAATTGAGGCCATATAAGTTAGTTATTCTACATGTATTTCTAACAATGAATTGTCAAAAATCTCTCTGCTGGGGTCAAAGAAGTGTTATCATCATGAAAGGAAATACTGCAGTATGTGCTGAATAGGGCAAAGAAGCAGAAGAATGAAAATTCTGCATCTTTTCTCACATATATATAATTGTCATCTGTTTCATGGATTAGTGTGATTATGCTTCTGTTTAAAAGTAGAGGAATAATGATGATGGTGAAAATATTGCTGCTTCCTTTAACAAGAATGTGGATCAAAAGGAAGCATCACACAGAAATGTAGCAGCAGCTGTAACTTAATTTGAGCAAACACAACTCAGACAAAGATTTTGGGAAAAGAAATCCACAGATAAAAGGAGAAGGATCCTAATATTGTATAAGTCCTAAAAAGACTTGTGTAAAATACACAAATTACTTTGCTTCCTCCAGCTGAAGCCATTTACTGGTTTTGTTTTGCTCTGCCACTTGTGTAGATAAGTTAATTTAATCATATCTTTTACATCTGTGAATATGGAAAGAGCCAAATGTAGCTGACTAGAATGGTCAGACACAACTCTCCTTTAAGAGAAGGTATTTCCAAATTGCTCAGAATGAATGCATTTTTAAACAGTGTCCTTAATAAGTGAGAAATTCCGGATGAAGTGGTGGTGGGTTGACCCTGACTGGACACCCCTTGCCCACCAAAGCCCCTCTTACTCTCCTGCTCAGTAGGACAGGGAAGATAAAATAGAATGAAAGGCTCATGAGTCAAGATAAGGACAGGGAGAGATCAATGCCCAGCTACCATCATGGGCAGAATAGGCTTGACTTGGGGAAATAAGTTTTAATTTATTACCAAGCTATCAGAGTAGGATAGTGAGAAAATAAAACTAAACCTTAAAAAAGCTTCCCCCCACCCTTTCTTTCCCCACAGGCTCAACTTCAGTCCCACTTTCCCTGCCTACTCCTCTCCAGCAGTGCAGGAGGCTGGGAGTAGAAGCTGATACAGCAATAATGGTAAAGGGTAATTGCTGTATTTTTTAAATTCTTTTTTTCATTGATTTTTTTGAAACTCTGTGAAGGTAAGTTATCTACCAGTGACTGACTGATGCTGTAAAGGCATCCACGTGTGTCCGTCTGCAGAATAATTGTCAAGTAATAAGTTGTTTGCTCAGTACCACCATTTCCATTACATTGCCATTTCCCTTTAGTGTAAATTGGAGCCACGTGATAAATGGGTTTTTAGAAGGAAGAGGTCAAACTGTGAAGTGATTAATAATTAAAAGATATGCATGATGCAAAGGATAAGGTTAAAAGATAGGAACACATCACCTGAAATTTTTTAAGTTGTCTGATTCCTTATAATTTAAATTTTTTAATTTTACATGATACCAAGGTAGTCAAGCCTCTTTGAGAGCTCAGATGATCTGTTTGAGGAAGGGAATAGAGAGAACATGCACCACTTTAATGGTTGTTGGTAATTTGGGGCTGCCAAACCAATGCTATTCATGCTGACATCCTGTCTTTTCAGACAATGAAGTAATATGTTGAGGTAATTAAATACAATTGCTTGTAATAGCTGAAAATTATTATAATCATTTTGTTTTCTAGATAACAGTGCAGATTTATAATTTCTGTGACCACATCCAGAGTTTTACTAACAGGATGCAGAGAGAAACCATAAATAGTTGTTGTTTCATTAAGCTTAATGTCAGGAGTATGAATTTAACTCTGTTTTATTTAAAAATCCATCAGGACAGGTTTCATCTTTGTTTTAAATGGATCCACAGCAGTTGAACATAAGCCCATTCTTGGTTTTCAAAAACTTGCTTGTGTTTTCTCGCACCCTTTTGTCACAACTTGAATGGGAATGAACAGTTCTTGAAGGTTTTAAAAGGACACTTTAAATTAATCTTGAGATGAAAGAAAAACAAGTTTCAAAATGTTTCTGCCTTGTAGTGATTTCATCAGGTAACTCCAAGACTGTTAGCAAACTTGATCACTTGTGTGCTATTTCCCCGCGTTCTGTGACATGTACAGGATGCCTATAATGACATTTTCCCCTCCAAAAAACTAGGAAGGCCTTTGCTGGCAGAAGTTGATTAAAAACCTATCTGAAAAACAAAACAAAGCACATCTTTCCTTCAACAATTTCTTTTGAAGCATAGCCTGGCTATGATAAGCCAAGAGGTGCACTGAATTTTCAGTAACCTGGGAAGTGGTAACAGAATTTGCAATTTTGCCTATACCATACAGTTGTTATTAAATTAGATTTCCTTTTCCTTTGTTAATTATTGAGGCTGAAAATCTTCATCAGAGTGTAAATAGCAGTCATTCATACAGAGGACATTCATATATGTTTGTTGATCTTTGATGATATTATCAATTTAGAGGTCATACATACATGCATATGCTGAGTTGAGAATTAATGCAGATTATTCTGATACTGTTCACACTAATTGTACTGTTGGCAGTTTCTTTATTTTGTTGTAGTTTGTTATGTTTTTCGCCTGGACTATTGCAAGCTTTGTCAGTGTAAATTTTGTTTAAAACCAATTCACTCATTACTTTAAAAACATAAATTTTTAAAGTGATGAAAAAATACCTGTTTAGATATAATTGCAGATTTTTTTTTAATTTAAAGCATTTTAATCATCTCTAGTTTTGCCTGATAGCAAGGTCTTTTTTATCTTAAGAAACTGAAAGTGAAAGACAAGCAGATGGTTTGAGATTATAAGAATAATTATATTAAATGGTTGCGAAATAGAACCTGAGGAATGAAAAAATATTATACAGGAGCATCAGGATGGTTTTCTAAGTGCTGCAGGTTTTGATATGCTTGCATAGGACATGCAGTATAGTGACTGAGGGAATCACAGCCTCAGGGGCTTGGTCTCTGGCTTAAGCCAAAGCTGAACATTCCACAAGGGCGGTTCCCACCTTGGCCCCATCTGTGTGCAGGTACACAGCCCCGTCATATTCTTCTGATCTCAAGGGGTTGTGCAGGTCACTGGCCTCATAAAGGACCTGTATTGAAGTATTAAGCAGATTTAATTCCTGAACTTCTGCCCCTGGTGAGGAAGCTGTTTCTCTGCCCTCCTCTCCTGAGTTTCCTGCTGGGCTTTTGATGCTGTTTTTGCAGGGTTTTAGCAGAAAGCTGCCATTCATAGCACTGAGTGATTGAGTTTGAGTCTTGGCAAGAAGCCACGGTACAACCAACGTGGGTATCACTCAGTCAACTCCGTCTTTTGAAGTCATGCAAGCATAAATAGGGTCCCCTTGCAGAAGTCACCTAGACAGAGCAGATGCTCTTACAAAAATTGCTTGGAAGAGGGAAACAAAGCCAAAAGGACTGGGAATGTAGTGCATTAACATCATGATGCACTAGAGGACCTAGGCTGCATGTAACTATTTCCCAAGGGGAAAAGTGGGTAGTGAGCTGAAGGAACTTCTGAGAAATTACAGCAATATTAGGAGGAGAAAGAACTGTCTGGAGCCAGCAGGGCTCAGAACAGGACTGAATGTGGAGAAGGGTGATAGAGTGACAAATGCATTCAACCTGAAAATGTAATCAGACAAGCATGTTCCCCTGTTGGAGAAGGGATTTAGCAACTTTGAACTCAAAATCATGTGATTTTTCTTCCTCCTCCTGGCTAGATTAAAAAGGGGAGGGATGTTTTTAATATTATATCATGCTTAACAAACCATTGCGTGCTGTGTCAAGTTCATTTTCCCTATCAGCTCTGGCTAAAAACCATTGCTATCTGTAGTCTAGCCTGAAGGTGACAAGAGATTTGAATCATTGTAATTAGGCACTCATCATACTGCAAAAAGATACAACTATCTTGATGAACAAGTATGAAAAAAAAAAAAAAGGCTGTGAAATTCTTATTTTTCTTTAACTGCAGTTGGTGCCTGGGAATGTGAAAGCAGAAATGAGCTCGGCGAGAACTGGCGCATTTCCTCAGCACGACAACAATTGTCCTGTTCTCTATGCAGAGAAAGTTGAGTGTTTTTTGCCCTTCCAGGTCCTGTTGACACCTTCAGTTGTTCTTGGACCTCTCCCAGATTTTATTTGACAAACATTTTCATACGTCCCCACTTCTTTCTGATTCTGAGAAATGCTTAAGAATTCACTTTATGCACTTAAGCAAGAGCTATGAAATGAGTTATTGTTTGCCTTTTAGAATTGTAGCTCCAGGGCACACTTTTGCTCTGAAGTATAAGTGATGAAAAAGTGGATCTGCCCAGCAAAGTCAGGTTTGTGGTTGGATATGGCAAGAGTGGGATATAAGGAACTTTATCCCTCTTGGGAAAGGCATTTCCATGCTCGCCAAAATGTAGGTTTTGTGACCCCTATTACAGCTACTTTGTATTAATAATCAGATTTTGTTCTCATTTTTGCCTGTATTTTAGAAAAAGTGTAGAAAGAAATCCTGAAGTACTTATGGCTTTTGCATTGCTATTTTTACCTTTTCTTTCTGGGAACAAGTTACCCTTCATTCTTTCTCTCCAAAGATACTTTATCTTATCACTCATCCATGCATCTTTCCTCAGAGCTTGGATAACATTCCTTTTGATTATTAAGATGTTACATTGTTCAAAAATGAATCAGGGAATGGCATTTATTGCCCAGTAGCATGCTTAATGTGCAGTGGAGTCTTGTCATAACCACAAAGTGTCTAAACTCAGGGTTCTAATGCCAACTTATAAGTGCCCTATTTTTCAAAAGCGAAACGTGAATATGGATTTACATACTTATTTTAGGCAACTGAAATGGGACAATGTACTTTGAGAGGTGCAGGGAGCAAGCAGTATGTTGCTAACACTACATGACTATGCTGTGAGCTATGGATCTTTCTTTGAAGAATGGGTGTTTTTAATGAATATATTGTATAGTGTTAGGGAGAATTTTAAAAAGTAACACAATTTTCCTCGTTAACATTAAAGCTAAATGGATTTGGAATATACTGAAAGTAGATTTCAAGCTGGATTTTGTAAAATTTACTCTTCTAGAGTGAGCAAATACTGATTTTGTTGGTCATGGAGACTTGTGTCTTTGTCTCTACTGAGATTATGGTTTAAATCACTTAATCTGCAGAACTAAAATATTAGAATCAATTTGGGTTTGCAACCTGAGGTATTTCACAAGAAAAGTACCTGAGAACTTTCCTGGCTTCAAATTGTGAACTAAACACCTTGCTCAGAGTAGCAGCCCTAATTTCCAGATAGACAACAGATGCATTTATATTCAGAACACTATTCTTTCCTTCTTTTTTTTTTAATCACCTGACTTATGTAAGTAAAATCTGCTGAGTAAGGAAGCAGCATTTTTCTTTGATTACCTGAAGGAACAAGCTCACACAGTCTACCTTTCAGTTCCTGCATTCAGTTTTGGAGCTTGTTGGGTGATTTGATGGATGAGGTAGGGATCTTAAATGCTCCAAATGTTAATGTGTTTATGGAAAATTTAAGGAAATGCAAGTTGGTGTCCCCTTCCCAGGCTCCTCAAGAAAAACTGTGACCTGAGCTCAAGGATTTTTTTCAATTTGGCCTTTGATATCAGTCACTGAATACATATGTACTGATGGCTGAGCAAGCTTATCACTCTGAAGCAGCCACGGCAGGATACTCATGCTGGGCGGGCATCAGAGGCGCACGTAGTGGCAGAGGAGAGGAAAGAAAACAGAATTGAAGGGCATGGCTACAAAGAAGTGAATGAGCTGAGTGTAATGTCAAAGGAATTTGGGAAAGCCTAGAGAAAAGCGGGGGAACTTAACATGGAAATTTAGGAATACAGGGTTGGACTTGTTGATCACCAATGCATAGAAAATCAGACGTTACAGTGCCCTTCACTGTTCAGTATGTGCTTTGGGTTACAACCTGTATGTGTTGTGAGCATACAGGAACACTGAAATTAAATTTTTAAGTAGTGTGTAATTCTTGTTGCTATTTTGTTTTTAGTTTGATAGCTTATTCATCACTGGCAATGTTTTCTTTGTTTTCTGCTGACAGAAGAATGCTTCCTTGTTCTTACATTTTGATATATTGCGTCGTTTGAGGGAGAATGTTGGTGTTGCCTTTAGCACAAATGATGTATGAATTTGCATTTCTGGAACACTTTCAGAGTTTCCCATTTGCTTTTATCTCCTTTGCAGAATAAGCAACTGTTTTCTAGTTTATCTTTTCTGAAGATCAGCATAGATTGTTGATTACAGAGTGCAATAAATTAACTTGTCGACTTTTGCCACATTTCATGTTTATGTTACATATCTGATCAATGTTGAAGATTTAAAAAGAAACTTTAAAAATTAATCTGAGATGTAAATGCTTGAGAACAAAAGTTTTGTGTTTTTTTAAGGTGGATTTTCTTCCTAAAAGCCTGCTACATAAAATTGCATGTCTCTTTCTGGAACAAGCTTTCAAATTTTAATTGCTAAAGTGGTTTTCTAGTGATTTATGAGACACACACCTGACTTTGTGTAAAACTGAAAGTATATCATCATAATCCTGAAACCTGTTGTCGTCTTTATTTGCCTAAACCAGAAGAATTTGAAAATACAGTGTAAATAAGGTAAAAAACTATACTTTTTATCATGTTGTGCTCTTCAGTTTGCTTTTAAAGGAATTTGTTTTCATACTGTATTGTAAAGTAGACTTTGAAAACATCTCTGTAGTCACGGTCCAATTAGTCATTAATTGGTTACCTGAGATTACTGAAGAGATGGGAGAAATTTGTACATTTTGCTTTTTCAATAGAATCAGATGAATGACCCTCTTTTTAACTTGTGAGCAGCATGTTTTGTTTTCCAGTTGCAGTATATAGAAACAGTTTAGTTCTTGCCTCTATTCCATTTTGGTATTCTAACTGGAACTAACACTTTGAACCTATCAGTGTTTTGAGCTGGAAGTATGTCTGAAACTAAACTTTTTGCATTACAATTTCCACAAGATTTTTGGAGTGAATTCCACAAGAAGAGAACTAGGCCAAGTACTTCTAGCAGACAAATTTTGTTTCTCTTAAAGAATAATCCATTTCCAGTCAAGTCACCTGTTTCCCTTTTTGTCAGATGTCTTGATCTGAGGGCTCAGAGCAAAATCCAAGGAAATCTTTTTCATGGTTTCAAGGGATCATAAAGTGATTAAAAAACCCAAACGACCAAGCAACAAGCTACAGGCATTTAATTCCTATTTCCTTTTATTCCTGTGTCAGTTTGTTACATGTAGAATTCCATTTTTGTCCTTTCAGATTTTAATAGATTCCCAGATAATTTTTCTTCTTGAATTCCATTAAGCAGTAAAAGACCCTGAATTCTACCAAAAACCAGACAAGGACTTTTAACAATTTTCTGAAAGGGAAGGGAAGGGTTCCTTCACCTGTTCTCTTCCTACCCCACTGCCTTTCCCCAAAAATAAGAACTTTTTTTGCCCTTGGCCAGTTCTTTTTCCCATTCCTTTACCATATAAATTTGATTAGATGTATCTGAATGCAGTTTAAGGGATCCCTAGGCAAGGGATAAGTGAGACCTGAAAAAAGGAAAAGGGTTCTTGCTCCCTAGAAATGAATTTGGAAGTTTATCTATTTTTTCAAAGTAATGTCTTTTAAAAGCAGCATCTAATTTTTTCTTTTTGTAGTCTTTCCGTTTCTTCTGGAATGTTCATCCCTAAGTATTTCATATGTTTCCTTGCCTTTTGAAATGTAAAGACCTCTGCTAACTGTGTTTTCTTTGTCAGTGGTGTTTCTTTCCCTATGGGTGTTTTTGTCTTAGAATTTGTCTTGAATTCAGACACTTTTTCGGAGAGCTCAATTATTATTTTTTTTTACTATGGGTAGGATTGATAGCCTGAGGTTCTTTACCATAATTATCTCTTAAACTGTCCTACAAGTTGGAATTTTTTGTGTTTTGACAGATCAGGAGTGTGTTAGGAGCTCTTTTTTATATTCTTTGTGTTTGATATATTATAAACTATCGAAGACCTGAGTTTAATGTGGTGGTGGTGGTGTTGATGGTGCAAACTGAGAATTCAACCTGTCTGTTTTTGGAACTGTGGCTTTCAAGATTTTTTAAGTGGTTTTAAGGGGGGTTTTAAGTGTTGTAAAGTAGAAAAAGTAGCAATTACCTTGTAATGGACATTGTGATGTTCTCCTCCAGATCCCTGTTAGCACTCAACCCAAGTTGCCACATGCATGGCTCTGGGAGACTGGGAATAACCAGCAAAATCCTAGCAATTACTACTATGGAAGCACACGAGTACATGGGAACATTGTAATGCATCTAAGAATTACTTCTTTTTAATCCATAGCTAGTGTCACAAGTTTCATAAGGAGAATGGTATGAAGTTTCCTGAAGTGATGGTGGGTTTTTTTCTTTTTTGAATGTATGTGGTAACACAGGTTGAGCACAAACATGGGCCTGGAGGAGAAATTTGCAAAGTTCTTTACAATGTAAGTGATATTTTTTCATGTTTTCCAACATAGACATTCTAAATATTCTTGTCTTGTTAGGATTATCTTGATAACACATAAGCTGTACAGTACTTGGTCATCTCTTTTTTAGTGCTGTTTTCTTGCACCTGTATTCCTTCATGCAGCCTCTCTGTCACTCTTGTGAGGGAACGACCATGATGGGTTTTACCCAAGCTGCTAAAGTTGGTAGTGGTGGACTCCACTATTCTCAAGGTTAGAGCCACCATTTATCGCAAGTCCCTCATTTGGAACATTCTCTTCAGGACATTGCTGATGAAGTACAACCCTAAATCATTGTCTTTAAAACCACAAGCCACCAATGGCAGTCTTTGTTCTAATGTTGCCATGTAAGAAGACTTCCCAAACATAGTACTATGCCTTTTCCAACAAAGGGGATTTTTGGTGGTCTTTCCCCCTTTCTGTCTGCCTTCACAGTATTTTCTCCCTGTTCTACACGTGACTAATAAGACAAAGGAAGATTTGAGCCTTGTGAAGGAGTCAGGTTGAACTGACTGAAAGTAAGACGTGGCATTTGCATTTGCAATGCGTGTTTGCTGGCTTGGGACATCATCTTGGAAATTTCCCATCTCTTTGCGTTTGCTGGCATATGTACCGAATTTGCTTAAAAACATAGTAATAAAATAAAACTTCCTTATGCAGGTCTTTTCACTCAAGGTAAGTTTTAGTGACATCTGTATTTTTACTCTTGTTTTGAGGACAATGTTATTATCAATATCATTAATATCAAGGGCTACTGCAAATTGATTGTATTGGAATAAATTTTAAAGTTATCTTTGTGTTGGGAATGATTTCTAGTTAGGTTGCATAGAAGTCAGTTATTGTTTTATACTGAAGACAGGAAAAATATATTGAGAAAGCTCTGAACATACTTTCTGATGCAGGGCCGGCTACATCAGGTTGTGATTAGATGAAGTGCCATAAATTAATTAACGGGACCATTAAGAAGAGTATTGTTACAGCAATATTGAATTAAATCTTTTATCTCTTTATCCTCATCGGGCAAATAATTATTGTAGCAGATATGAGAATGGGGAATTTCACCCCACAGATTTGTTATATATAACTGTGTCTTATAGGCAAGCAAATAGGTACAACTGGGGCTCCATATGAAATGCTGGTTTATGAGAGATCGCTCAAGAACTGCATAGTATGAACAGGTGCTTTGAGGCTTAAACTGCAACCCAGCAAAAATGTGCAGCCTGCCCCTTTTGTCTATAATAGGGTTGACACTGGGAACCATGATCCCTTTGATCTTTACATAAAACAGATGAAAATGCATAAATTGCTTCTAATCAGAGATGAATTAAAGGAAAATAGCTTCCCGGAGGACAAAGCACCCCAGGCACCCATCAACAGCCTCACCAAATGACAGACCTGGAGGAGACTTCAAAGCTGCAAACACAACTGCCAGTGAAATCCACCAAGAATCAAGATGCCATTTAAAAAAACCCAACAATTTTCACAGTTTACAAGTGCCCAGAACTCCCTCTTTAAGAAAAAGTGTCAGAAACACACTACATGGACTTGCTTTTTAAGCCACTAAATGTTCTTTTGCTTTTAGAAGAGTTGATAAAGGCAAGACTTTCTTGTTTAATTTAGTCCAAAAATGTGTTCAGACATGACAAACGTTGATAATTTTAGTGTCAGGTAGGGTTTACTCCGTTTGAGTGGCACATTGTTTTGAAGCTGAAGTGTATGTTTTTAGTGGAGGCAGATCAGACATTTATTGTAATTGCTTCCTTGGTTGTCATCCTTATTTGTCCCTGTGAATACAAGCACAACATTCCTCAAACTGCAGAAGAAGGAGGAAGTGTAATCAAATACCAGGCTTGTTTTTGGAGGGAAGGGAAGGAAGATTTGAGACAATAATTTTATGATGAGCATTTTCTCTTTGTGGAACAAAGAATGACTTATCCCAGGTTAAATCAGAATTCAGATTCTCTTCTAGCTCAGGTAACTCATTTAAATATTATTTCAATATTAATATCAGTAATGTTAAATATAAGAAATAGACTTGAATAAAAAATATTAATTGCTGGGTTGTTTCAAGAGAGAGGTAACCTAAACATAACTTTTAAACTTTTTGTTAGCATTCTGTTTATGAGAGCATATCAAAACTGCTTTTAGAACTTTTAAGGATAGAGAATAAACACAATTTTATGGAGTACTAAAATATCACTTTTAATAGGACTGATGTAGTCCCTTCAGTATAAATTCTGTATTAGGGAGGATTTTACCTGCTGGCAGTTGTATACTGTGCTTATTTGTTGTGTACAGCATAACATCTATATACAAGCCCACATAAATTTGAGAGTCTCTTAGTCACACAAAAAGAACAAATGACATTTCCAAATATGTAACTGCTTATGAAATTGTTCAGCGAACTGAATGATTTGCTGTAGGTGAGGTCAGAAAGGTTGCCTAATTCATGTTGTAAGAACTTACTTTCAGTTCCTTATGACCTTAATTACTGTAACTGAAGTATGTTGTGTCTAGAGCTATTGGTTTTTGGAAGAAGTAAAAAGATTTTGCCAGTCCGTCTAAGAACGAAGCTAGAAAAAGTTGCTTTCTTTCTCTTAAAATTTTTTAAGGTTTCCCCGCTTCCTGAAGGCACTGATATCTCTGCTTTTTCCAGCTAGCATTTTAAATAGATTTTGAAAAATTGGAGTTTGCCTATGGCTTGTGAGAGCTTCAAGAGTTAGCACTCTAAAGCTTGCATCTTCACTGAATGCACTTGTCTCACTTTTGGACCACTGACCAAAATGAATGAGCAGAAATCAACTTCTGGCACAACAGACATAGCTGGACCGTTCATGAAGACTGATCCTGACTGAGCCTATCAATAGCTGGCCTGAAATGGCAGAAGGCTGTAAGGCAGAGCAGGCAGCCTGCCTTGTTTTGTCAGGTGGGATGAGAGCTACAAAGAGAGGAAAGTGTAGTCTGAAACTGAAAAAAAGAAAAATCAAATGTCTTGAATAGAACTTGATGGCCTGTAACAGTGCAGAGCAACAACCTATCTGGTTATGGACTTTTTCTCAGCATGAGAAAGATCTGCCACAGCTTACACAGAGAGTCATCCCCATTCCCTTCGCTCTTGCTCTGACACTGTTTTTCTGCCTAACAGTGAAACCTCCTCTGTTATTGAGCCATACTTCATTGACTGATGAGCATACAAAGCCTGAAAACAAAGTCAATCATTCTTTCCTTTCCTGAGTACCTGGAAGATAGTTGCAGATAACATAGTTTGTTTCTCCTATCTTAAACTTTTTATCACTGTGGATCCTTTGAATAAGACTGGGCCTCATGTTGTTGGGGCTTCCATCTGTGTCATAACTTGGCAAAGAGAAATCTTAGTTCCCCATGAGTGAAAGCAGGTGGTGGAACACAGCATTAATGTCTTCCCTCCGTAGCACAGGTACAAATTGCTACTGCAAGGCATCACAACAGCTTACCATGCTTTTTTGTTTTTTAAGAAGGAACTTGTTTTCTCAAATGCCCTTTCTAGGTGCAAGGGAATTTTTGCTGTTTATTTTATATTTTCTAATTAAATCTACTTGGAAAGGAAAGATTGTGTGTGACCATATGCATTAAGGAATCAGCATGATGGGCTCATCAAACTCTCTGCAATATGTTCAGGCTGCCCCTGAGGTGGGTGTATGTGTTAATCAACCAGATAGAGTGCCAAGTGCTGCTGCTTCTGAACTGGGCTCACAGGGGCATGAGATGCCTCAGGGATCTGATGCACAATCCAGGACAGTTTATCTTGGGATGCTTATTGTGGCTATTGCACTGCCTCTGCTTTGAGAACAATTCAGTTGGCTTATGTTGCAGGTCTACAAAGTACAGGTTGGTGAATTAAGGAGAACTGAAATTGGTGCTAGTGCACCCTTGGGACTCAGCTGTACCTTGCATCAGTGCAGGACTGTGAAATCCCTGTTTCACAAGTAGCTTAGCCACCCTGCAACAGGGTGAGAACCCCTTCATCCCCAAGGAGAAGAGAATTAGGGGTACAACTGGTGTGAGCTGTTGCATTTGTACTGTAATAATCTGCCCCGCTCAAGAACCGGCACACTGAACTAGAGCAATTGTATGCTTTGGCTTTTCCCTCAATCTTTCAGTATCCGCATTCAAAAGCAATGTAGATAAAGAATAAACCATTTAATGTCTTGAGTACTGCAATGATTTCCTGCACAGAGATGTCCAGTTCACCTTCTAGGTACACTCTCCAGCCACAAAGATAAATTTAAAGGAATTTATTTACAGTATTTCTCTCCCTGCATGGAAATCAGGGTTTTTACAGTCAGAATTCTTCTGCTTATAAAGGACCCAAACAAAGACTTAAGAGTTCTATAAAACTTTTAAACTTCTTCAGATCTAATAAATTTGTTTGTGTTGAGCAGGAGTCACAGCTCTGACATGTGCATGGAGATACAGTTGCATTGTGCATGCAATCGACTGTATTCAGTTTTTCTGCTGTTTCATATTAACTTTAGAAATTGAATAGTGATAGTCTGATGTGAGAGGCCTTCACCCTGGCAGGGATGTGTAGTCCTGCCATGCTTGCAGGTTTCCTTGTAGAAGCCCCATCTTGAACAGCTTTTAGTATATCTGCTTGTCAAAATAACATTCTTCTTCTTTTTCTTCATCATCATCAACTTTGTTAGGAATTTGTGACCTTTTTGGCCTTTCAGTCCACAGAGATGGTGTTATCGTGTGGCCTTGTGTCCATTTGTGCCTGCATCAGCCTTTTGATTTTTGTCTGACACACTATGCCTCATTTTTCTAGGCTGTCACCAAGCAGCGAATTTAAATTTTCAAATTACCTGTAATCCCATTTTATCCAGGAAGGACAAACATGTTTGTCACAGTCTCCAGTTTGTTCACTCCTTTGCCTTCAGCAGCTGAACTGATAACCACTGCTCTGTCTCCAGCCTCCTTTTCTTCAGACAAAATAAAAGACTAGCAAAAGCTGCTGTTTACCTGCCTGTAACTCAGTGCAAGATATTTGGGGCATGCTGATGTGCTGCTGTTGCCTTGGCCTCCCAAAGGGAGGGTGTGTCCCTTTCCTATCATACGGAGAACAGAGAGCAGGCAGTACAGGAGAACAAAACCTGCAAGCACAGCTCGGTTTGTGAGGAACACAGCACTGTGAGATGCCTCTAGTTGTTCCAGCCTCTGCTGCTTTATAAAAATAAGTTGAATCATCCCAGATTATAGTCTGTCATATTAATGTGAACTGTGACTGGTTTTGGTTAATCTTAATATGCCAATCTTGTGTTTGTTCAGCAACTCTGATGCAGTGTCTGTGGTGCTGGCGTGCAGGGGGTTGAATGGTGGGGGAAAAGAACGAGTACAGATGTCTTGGGGTAAGTAATCGGTAGAATATAGAATTGTTTAGTTACACTGTCCACTCAATTTCTACTGCTAGAAACTGGGGAGAAACAGGACTGTTCAGGCACCTTTTGAGCTACCCTCTCCTGGTGGAACTGTTGTGTCCAGCTGTCTCCAGCTGGAAACACCTGGCAGATACCCGTGGTTCACGTTGTATCTCTCCTGAGAATGCAGTTTTAAGAGGCATGGTTTTGGCAGCCCTGCCAGCTGACACAGCTCTTGTTTTGTCCTTGCATCACTAGCATAATTGCACTGGCAAACTATTTGTAGGGTTGCCTGATGAGCTGGTTCATGGAATTGAACTGGTTTTAAATTAAACATTTTAATCTGTATGGCTTTACAAGCAGTTGCACCAGCACAGTTCAAGGAACATCAGCAGATCTGGCTTTTTTTAAACAGGTCTATTGTCAAGACCCTCAAACTCCTGGAGCTCCTTTGAAGGTATAACGCTAAAAAATTTTGGCAAAAGGTTTGTCAAGAAGGTGTGCAAAAGTCTGCACAAGACGATGCTAGAAAAGTGGTGTTTTAATGATACTGGTGATTCAAGGGGACGTGCAACCATTATATCAGGAGCCTCAAATACTGTGCAGTGGAATCCTGACAAAATATGTTGGTATTTTTTGACAAAATTTACCTTTATAAATTTTGCCTTTTTTTATATTGAGTTAATGTGACTTGAGTATAGCCAGTAATTTAAAAGATCCAGCTGATTTTTAAAAAATAAATTACATTAAGATAAATAAGAAAATAACAGGTGGGAGAGCAGAATAGAGAGAAAGTTTGCACCTGAAGTAAGGGTTAGGTTTGTGAGAAGGAGCATATGAGATGGAGAAGTATTAACTGTTTAATTGGGAAAAGTAGATAGGATGGGGAATATTTCTGCAATGCAAGTTCTTCCTTACAAGAAGAGCAGAGAACTTCTGTGCTATATGAAGGTGAGGTCTTGGAGGAGTCTTTCTAATGTGACTCAGGTTGCTTTGACCCTCAAAAATTAAAATAAGATTCAGGGATCGAGACTGTATCTGTGCTTTATTTCATTGACATTTAGCTTTTCAAAATGTACCTGTTATTGAAAGCACTGTGTGTGAGAACTCCATCTGGGATCAACTGTGCCTGCAGTGAAGGGAAAGGCTTGGGAATTCTGGTTGGGGTCCTTCTTCTGCCTCCAACTTCTGAAGCAAACAAATTGGGAAGGTTATTCCAAATCCCAGTGTGCACTGGACTAAGCCTATGTGGGAATAATAGGATGCTTTTATTTGAAATGCAGGAGCCTGAAGTGTGTGATGCATAGTGCTTTTAGGAGGGGACTCAAATGATCAGCTGCTGCCTAATCAGCATTGAGAACAGGGAGACTGGAGCATCCTAAGTAGGAATGGAATGTTTATGGACCTATTTGATAAAACTGATTTTTTTACTGATTAGTGGTGAACACCATGGTTGCATTTCCCACCAAAGGCCAAAGATATTTTTTTTTAAGGTCCAGCCTGGGTATAGTAGGGAATTCACCCTGTAAAATACAAGCAATTGGACCATTTGTGCTGCAAAATTACTTCACTTTCCACTTCCAGAAAAGAAAAGTCAACCTGGTGGAGACTTATTTGGTTTTCAGCTCACACAGTTGAAGTTTTGCAAAGTTATTCACAACTTTTAAGCATAGTTGTAAAATTAGTAAGATGGTTTGACACTTCTTAATGGCAAGGCTGCCACCCTGCCCATAACAATAAAAACTTGGGCACTGCATGACGCTTTTTTCTAATGTTATAATGTCTGCCTTTAATCTTTGAAGTAAACATTTTTTCTATACTCATATTTTTGAATTATCCCTTTATTAGATAATGGTTTAAAATACATGTATGTGTAGCTTGATTTCCACTTGACCAAGCAGTTAAATAATGCTTTAGAGACAATTTTATTGACTTTGACCCCAAAATAGGTCATCCATTGGGACCTGTGCATTACTTTTAAATGAAAAACAACCAGGGACTAAATTAAGAGTATGCTCACAGAGGTTGTGTTATAGCATATTTGGGGTATGAAAGACAGGAATGCAAACTGACACAAAAGAGGATGAGTCTCATTTGAAATAAATAGTTAAATTTTTTTCATGTATTATGAAACAACATCAATGTTTTAATTAATATATTTGTATTTAAATATTTTAAATGTTTATATTTAAATAGTTGCATTTTCCATCAACTGTCACTGAAAGGCAAGAGTAAGAATTGAAAATTGGTGTTTGAAACACAAGGTGGTGCCATTGTGTAAAGTTGTGTTTCCGTGGAGTTTCTGAAGACAGTGGAGGTGAAAACGGTGTTTAAAAACTTGTGAGAAATGTGTACATAGAACTTAGCAGTCACAAATGGAAGATTTGTAGCACAGGATGAAGGGTAGTGTGCCTGGAGTTCTGGTTTTGTGATATGCAGAAGGAAAAAGGATCTCTCAGAAGGAGCTGTGTGATAAATTGGTGTTTTATTTTGACTTTGTCTGCTTGCAAGTATTTTCCTTTTTTGGTTTCAAAGAGGGAGAGAGAACTTAACTCACAGTGTGAATCTAGAAGCCATCTCCTAGCAGCTTTATATTGTGAATATATCAAAACAAGCTTCCCTTGTGTTACTTCAGATACACCCTAAAATGCCTTAGGATTAAAGCAATCATCTGTAATACAATATCTGTGGCTCATTGTTGATTGGCTCAAAACATGAAATACAGCTTTTTTTTCTTGGAACAGTCAGTGTGTTTCCTTCATTGTCTGCTTTACCAAAATTCTGCATTCCTTGTCTAATCCTGAGATATTAAAATAATTAAGTGGGATAGTCACAGTTTCACTAATGAAGCATAATTGAGCTTTGGAATACTTTGATATTAAAATTAAAAAGAAAACATAAAAATGGATTTGCTGAGCGTATGCACATTATTTGTGCATATTGCTCCCTGGTCTAGGCAGTGACTGGGGTACTGGTTTGCTTAAGGACACTTGGGCTGTCCTGCTAACAGTTTTTTTAGCCTGCAAACCTTTATCATAGTGTGTGTGCAACTCTGCTTATTGCATCTGTGAGAAGAGTTAGCTCTAACCAAAGTAATCATTATAACTTTCGGATGCAAAAATTTGATTGCATCAATGTTTATTCTTTCAGGTAAAGCGGTTGAAAGAAAATCAACGTTTGGCAATAGCCATTCAGATCTGGTTGCTGCATGTAAATGATACATTTTTAATTAACTTGTTGGAAGAAATGTATTCGACTTTATTCAGCAAATGCTATAGAATGATTGTTCCTATTGAGTCAGATAAAATATGATTTAATGTGCTTTGTTGCTTAAATATATCAGGTCCTAATAACAATTTACGTGACCTAGAAAACACCAAAGACTTGGCATCAATTTTCAAACTACTTCTTTCTTTCAGACCAAGAACCCTGTTCTGTAATAATATCTTACACACAGGGTTGCTTATTATAGATGTTGCATATACTTTAACTGCTGTGCAAAGCACCTCTCCCATGTAATTACACAAACATATTCATAAGTAATATGACTTGTGTTAGCGTGATCGAGCAATGGAATATTGTTTAGGTGTGTGTTGTGCAATCCTGAAAGAAGGCTGACAAATGTGGAATGTGGTTACTAAATATCGCACATCTCAAAAAGAAATCCTTGGAAAGGACAAAAGCCAGGACATCTCTGAGACTTCTTGGCAATGAATTACCTCTAAGAGTCCTCAAATGTGTCTTGATGCAGGAATTGCAGTATCCCAGGCTCTTCTCGAGCCTTAAGGATCTGTATAGAAAGGTGTTGTCCGATATGAAGAGCACTTGGGGGAACCGGAATAGTTTGTTTACTCCATGTGGAGCAACTTGACTCTGACAAACTGAAATACCTCGCTATAACTTCAGTATGCTGGAGTAATGTCTTTTGCGTTCCCTGCTTTTGTAATTTAACCACGGGGTATCCTGGAGGTAGGACCTATCATGCAATGTTATGCTGCTCAGTTCCATGCAGTGGATCAGTGGATCAGTCACTGTCTTCACATATTTATGCAGTTTTTCATATGTCAATGCCTGGAATACTTGCAGAAATTTTAGTGTTGGGAATGAAGTTGGAAATTTTATGGTTCATCACCCCATGTCCATTAATTTTGCCATTCCATTTTGAACTGCTGTAAGGCAACACAGAGTGTATGTCGTAGAGCATGGTAATCATTAATGGAAATAAGATTGTGCACATGCATGTGTAATAATGTAGAGAGATGGTTTTGGCTCCGTGATTTCATAGAACTTTTGAAGTTGTGGTCATACAGCTACTGAAGGAGGAGAAGCAAGTAGATGAACAGAGCAGTTCCTTCCCTGGGACATTTATCCAAAGCCACTTTGGTGGAGCACTGCCTTAGGGATAGATCAGCTGGTTGCTGATATATATGGGGAAGCATTGTAATGATACGCAACTGGGGTGACCAGTGGTGGAAACAAAAATTCAGTGTAACATAGACCACTGACTATCTCTGAACCCACTCCAGTGAGTTAGGTACAGAGGAGAGTTCCTAGCAGTGCCAACAGGCATTTTGCTATTCTCATCTGAAAGCTCATTCAAGTTGCAAACTAGTTGAATATTGAGAAACAGCTGTTGGAACTGTTGTGGAAATTTCTGATGCTTTTAGGGAGGAGGCTGCTATGAAATGCACTGTCAGTGGGGACATTTCATAAATAGAGTGCTCAATACATTTAAGTGGTAGTGGGAAGGCAAAAGTACCTACCCTCTTTCCCTTTCACCCATTACCCTATACAAGAATTTTCATGGGAAAAAATATTTTATAGGATGCCACAAGCAGATAGCATCAAGTATGGACAAATGTACTTAAGCCCTCCAGCTGATGCTGCCAAGGGGAGTAGGTCAGAGAACAGATGTCAGCAATTCAGTCAGTGTGAATAAACCTGTGCAAGGTGTCTCGATGCTGGAGTATGTCTTGAGGCAGATTCCCAGGAGATGCTGAAGACTGTGTTCCAAAAATCACTGGACAAAAAAAATAGAAGTAACGCTGCTGCTATTTACCAGCATGGCATCCCTCTCGGGATGCAGCAGTGGAAAGGGAACACCAGCTGTGAACCACTGGGAAGGAAAGGCTGGATGTGGCTGTAGGCATGCAAAAGTCTTTGCCTTTTGTTTTCTCATGATTCGAAGGTATGAGAAAGATGTGGTTGCTGTACTGTCTGTGTTTCTCATCATTCTGTAAAGAGACATTCCTGGTTCTTACAACACTTTAAAAAGAGGTTTCAGCTACAGTCTTGGAGGGCACATAGGTATGGATGCAAGACCTGCTCAGATGTGAAGTGCAGCGAGGCTGTCTGAAGAATAGGTAGACATGAGTCTGTAACACCAGAAAAGCAACAAACATTCTCTATAAAATTATGCCTTTTCATTTAGAGTGACATAAAACATCAAAAATTCAGCTCAATTAAAGTATGAGGACATGACTTTGGGGAGGTCAGCTTAAGTGCCCTATCTGTTTGAATGTCTTTTTTTAGACAAACCCTGTGTTCTGGTGATTGCCCTTCCTCATAGATGTATGGCTTCAGTAGAGCCATACTCATTTGGCTGAGTTTTCCCATGACTGCTCAATAATAGTACAGAGGGAAACCCACAGAGAATTAATCCAGTCATGGTTGTGCTAATTTCCAAAGAAGCAACTGAAAATAAGGGGAGTTTGTAATAAATGAAATATAAAACCTGTTTACATGACCGATTCTCCTCCCTACCCCCACCAGTCTGACCTTACCTCATTCCAGATTTCCCAGTTCTAGCTGAAAGCATTTTTGTGAAGAATACTACCAGGAAAATTCCCTTTTTTATCTTGACTGTGAAAGACGTGTATGAAAGACCTTTCAATGGAAAGAGGGAATCTGTCTAAATGTGCTGCTATTGAAACAGAATTGGTTTATGGTCACATAGTTCGATATTCTTAAAAGGACTATACATTTAATCTTTGATCTGGAAATGATTTTAAGAGTCTGCTCATAAGCTAAAAGAATTTCTATCTGAATGTGCCAGCTTCAGGTCCAGACACAAACAGAAGGATTGTATTTTTTCTGAGTGAATTTTCTCAAATATGGTTTTACGGGATAATTTCAAGGGGTTTCCTCTGTCTTCATTTAGCTGGTATGTTATTTTTAGATAAAACACTTCATACACGCTCTATGTAAATGATTTTTTGGTTCTATATTCAAGGAGAAAGTAGACTGTCCTCTTTGAGGTTATAATGCTAACACCAACACACTAGGGGTTCCGACAAACAAAAATTCTATGGAAGATACATACAATTAGGTATTATACCTAACATATTCCACTCTGTTTTCCAAGAAGAGTAATTTTAAGGAAGGTAAGGGAGATCTTTGTGTATGAAAAGCGTTACTGAAGATTTATTTCCCACAGTTTAGGAAGTGAATATGATTTGAATCAGTTCATTGATTTAATGGATTAAGATGCATCAGAAACCTGAAAGAGCCTCAGTATAATAAAAGGTCAAAACCACGTTGTATTTGTGGGCAGTTGTAGCTCTCAGGTAAATAAAGCATTTGTGCATGTACTTTAATTACCAGTGAAGTCAAATGTTTATAAATATGAATTTTAGTGCTTTGCCAAAGCAAAGCATAGCGCTGGCATAGAAGTTGTTTTGGCACTTTTTTTAAAAGCTGTTGCAGAGCTTAAAACAATGAGCTCAACTGGTTAAGTAGGCTTCTAAATTAAAATTGTGAAAATAACAAGGGTATATTTTTGCAAATAGGAGCTGAAAAATTATGGCAATGCATCCCCCACCCCTCCTTTTCAAAAACAGCGAGCAGCTGCTGGTTTTGTCCCTAGAAGCCCTTCCCACCTTCATATTTTCATAGTCAATGTACCAAACATCCCCCACCATCTTTACACAGTGCCTCAGCCACTGCTTGCAGACACTTCTGTTGCACCAGTTGTATTTTGGATTCTGGTAGGGATGGAGGGTTATTTCCAATTCTTTCAGATTATTGACTTTTCTAAATACTGTGTTTTCTTCAGACATATAAGTACAAATGCATGCTGTATTAATGATGCTGAACACTGTTCAAATAGTGCATCATGTATTTAATGATGAGAAAAATCCAACTCAATCTGTATATTACTTTTGTAAAATATACAATTAACTAAACTCAGCCCTTTATGCAGTAAACACACACTTGAGATAATCCACTCAATGAGAATAATGCAGACATTACACCCAGTCTGATATGTAGAAGATGATCCATGGGGGGAGAAGATACATGTGCATAAGTCAATTATTTGAGAATAGAGTCCTTAATTTCTTCAGGGTCTATAAAAAGAATTTTGGCATCTGCACATATTTATTTTAGAGATATAGGGGTAAATCTTGAGCACAGAGCATGGGGAGTTAACCATGGAACATTCATTAATGTTAATGGGATTTCTATGGCTAATTCCCCACATGGAAAATTTAGCCCAAAGAGATTTGAAAAGTGATGTTGAGAAGCAAGTTGGTCGGTTAGCCTCATTACTTTCATGTTATTAACTGCTCTATCTGCCACTGGCTTTGTATGAATGCTGAGATATTATACTTAACAGTTAATAGTAAAGGACTGTATTCTAAGTACACATTCTAATGTGGAGATAAAACAATGCAGTTATATGAGCAAATTTTGGATATTTTCAGGAAAAAAAATATCCAAAAAAACATAGAATAGAAGGGGGGAAAACATGTTTTTAGAAAGCAGAAATGGTTTACATTTCCAGTACAACTTAGGCACCAAAAGGAATTCTTTTTTTTTTCCAGATGTAGTATTTTACTATTGGGATGTAACTTCAGAACTGGCCAACTTAAGCAGGGGATTGGACCCAATGACTTCCACATTCCTTCCAGCATAAATTATTGTAAGATTTGGACTTAGTATAGCATTTTTCTTAAAGCCTTTTTGGACTAGTTTTCTTTTGTAAAAGTTAATTGATAGAAGAGAGGAAATTCAGTTTCTGTTTATCTTGAAATTTTGAAGAATGGTTGGAACCTGGGAAAACATAAAAAGCTATTTCCTCTGCTAAATTGAGAATATTGTTTTTAAAAGAAATACAGGCTCTAATTAAAAAGGTTTATCAGATTCATGGTACTCTTTTTCTGTGTTAGGGATATACAACAGAGAATGTATGTGAAATGTGCATATGTATGTTTACATTTCTATCTTCCTTTTTTGTGTGTGTTTGTTTTTTTGTATCTTAGCAGTTTCCCTTGCTTTTTAGGGGAGCTGTTAAATTGCTTTTCCAGTTGCTATTCAGAACAGTCAGGAACCAGCCATTAGAGGGTGCTTCTGCACCAAGGAGCTCTCTTTCCTTAAAACTCAGTTTACTTAAGTCTTTTTTTTTTTTTTTTTGGTAGATTTAACGAGGAATCATTTTATGTTTCCTAGAGTTACCCAATTTCCTCTGCAATTTGCATTCTTTCATGAACTACTGTTCTTGGAATTCAGAGGGTTAAGATGCAGATAACTAAAGGGGATACAGAGAAGGTGGAATGATTCAAAGCAGCAAAATTATTTTATATCACAATTGTTACTGTAAAAACAAAAGAAAATATACAGGGACTCCATGCAAGTGGAAAATGGGCTGGTCTTTTACCTAGTTCATGACAAAGATGAGCACCTGTACTCTATAGCACTTGCTACAGTATCACTGCCTTGTTTAGAAACAGATTCGTTCATTATAACTCCAGTGCAAGTGTTTACAGCAAGAATAGTAAAATAGATGCAGTTTGCAAATTTCTACCATTGCTAGAAAAGATTTAAAAATAAAATTCTCAGTAAAGTTGAGGGGTTTTTACTCTAAAATCATGATGATTCCTCATTCAATAGCAAACTTAAAAATGCTGTGTTGTTGCTGTAAGGATATGCAGTCAGCCAAGTAGGGAACAGGTTTTATAGCCATTTTTCTCAGGAATACAAATTTAAAGCCTGCATTTCTGACCCAGGACATTGGTGCAAGGTGAGTGAAGGAGAATGGAAATAGAAAGATTTCTAAGAGAAAATTCTGCTGTTCTGGAACCAGTTCCTTAGACTGGTTGGATAAAAGCCATTAAATTGCACAAGTGAACATAGTACAAAGCAGTGTATCTCAGTTCTATGCCCAGGAATGATCATGAGCAGTCAGCAAAGAAATCTGCCACCTGCAAGTCTTTGTTAAATCCAGCCCATGGAGATGGTGATTCTGAAAATACTCCTTCCAGAGAAGTTGACGCATCTTTGCACTTATTTTCAGATTTGAGTTACGAATTGCTGATATTCAACTGCTTCTCTGAAACCTGCCCAAACTTCCAAAGACCTTCTGTAGTGAAATGTTGAGTTGGCAGCTGGAGGCACTGGCACAGAGCTCAGAAAGGAAAAGGAGCAAGTCTTCTTCAGGAGCTTCTTAAGAAGCTCCTAAGCCTTAAAAATGTCACAAAATGGCCCTTCTGGCATAAATGTCCACATGTTTATTGCACCAGTATATGCTGATATGCTCATAGTGGCATATTTATATGATGATACTGCTGTCTGCAGTTATACATGTACAGCACTTGGATCTCTTCTGAGATTGTGAGGATCTTTCTTCTCAAAAGACAGTGCTTATGTTGCAATAACACATGGAATTAAAATCAGTGAATCTTCCTAATGTCATATTCACTAACAGCTTGAGCACTATTATTTGTATATATATTTAAGTCGTGTAAATTTCAGGATCAGTGGATGTGCTTTGTGAAGTTGACATGTAATTGTTGTATGACTAACTTAATTCTAATTCTTCCAAGCTTTTATAAGATACTCATTCATTTATGTTTTGTTTAGCTGTTAAAAGGTGTGCACTTTTTATTTAGTGCCTGCACTGTCCAGTTCAGATTCAAGTAAATTTTCTTCTATTTTGAGAGTAGAATCTAGGCAAAAGTAAAACTTCATTCTTTAGCATGGAATAATTTGATCTTGTGAATGATTGGATATTGGATATCCTGTTCTTTCTCTATAAAGTTTCGACCTTCTGAATGAATGCACGGGTAACTAGAAGCATGTGAGTGCTATGAAGGTATTAGGCATTGAAGGTTATGTCATATGTAATTTTGAAAGTAACTGTTGATAGATTTTCAAAAAGATTTTTAGATCAGACCTATGAAAACAATATAACAAGGTACTAAGGAACTCTGTAATTGCAACAGTTTCTGATGTTTGCCCAGCAAACTTTAACCCTAATCTGGGAAGTGTGTTTGGCACTATTCTTGTGCAAGTCATAATTGTACTGTAATTTGGAAAAAAATAGTGGTATGCACACTCTTCTCACTGGACACACTCTGCACTCTCGGAGCTTGGACCAATCGATCTGTAAGTTGTTTTTCCCCTGAGCTGAATGGATCCAATTTTAAGTTGCAAGCTCATAGAAAATTAGCTAGATGGATTTTTCTGCTGGCAGCATGTTTGAGTAGCTGTTGTAAATCACTGGTTGAGTTCACAACTGGTGTTTTAAAATCAGAACTAGGTAGCAATGACTGGTTAATTGAAAACAGGGAGTCTGCCTAATCTTATGCTTTAGTCAGCTAATTACACCTTTATAATTTTAACAGGATTGATTCCTTCAGTAAATATTTCTTGTATTAGCTAGAGCTGCTTTGTCTCACTTAATGATGGGAGTAGAGCTAATAAGCATTGTAATGAGAAGAAAGGATAGATGAACAGATATACTGGACATGCTAACTTGTGAGTGAATCTAGTAAGGATATACATATTTTGATTCTGTGAATCTTGGCTCCTTTAAATGTGTCCACTAGAAGAACACCTTCAATATTCAGCTGGACAAGTAAGACAGTAAGCCTAAAGCCAGAGAACTTATCACTGGTGTTATCTAAAAGAGGAAGATGGCTATTTCTGTGAAGAACCAATTCACATTTCTATTCATAATCTGACTACATGTAGGGAAGATGCTACAAGCTAGCTGGTTGTTTTTTGAAGTATTAAGAGTTGCCCAAAAGTCCATTTTTCATTTCAGTTTTCATTGGAGACATAATATGTACAAATTCCACCAATACATTATTTTACAGAAGCCAAGAAGGACTCATGGTTCATGCCAACCAGAAATTAGAGCATGTGCATACGTGAGGCTGGGGTTGGTGAATGAAATTACTTCTCCATCAGTATCAAATATATCTAGCATATCAAATAAAGATGCTGTAATTTTATGCTTTTTCAGGCAGATGAAGCTAATTATAAAGTAACACCTAACAGTGATTAACCAGTGGTGATAGAACTGTTAGAGTTTTAAGGTTTTCCTTAAAATCCTTGGATGCTCTCCTTTATCTATGTGATCTCTTGCAGATCCTAAAACTCAATTTCTCTTTACTATGGATACTCAGATATTTAAGAATGGGTCTGGAAGTGAGTAAATCTATTATTGTTCTGTTGTAGGACAGGTTTGAGACCAAAACTGTGTTAAATTCTGGACAAAGGCGACTACAGGGATCTTACTGACAACTGGTCTTACTCTAAGAGGTAGAATGAAGCTGATCTGAGCTTTTGACCACTTTGGACCTATTTTGTTTGCATTTTTAATAAGGTAGATTTCTGAAACTAGCTGTACTTATAGTACAAGTATTTTACTCTCATGATTCTCTTAAGTGTAGTAGAGTAGTTTGTAGTTCACTATTGAAAATCTGTGTATTTTTTGGTTTATATATGACCCACTGCTCAACAGTTTCAAATGTAATTATGAAACTGTTTAAACAAATGCATTTTTTTTCTTCAAAGTTGTTTTCCCTAATGCATATCTGCATAATTAGAACACAACATAAACTATACTGTAACATTACTATCAGGAATTAATTATTGTAACATGAAATTTTCATTTTTTTTTGTCTTTCCTAACTGCAAAGGTGAGTATTGCTTAAAATTGAAAAAATATTAGTCCTTTTCATAGAAACTTGTTTGAAGATCATAAAGGAGTACAAAAGAAGAAAAGCTTTTTGTTTGTGTTTGCAATCAAATCTTTCTTAAAAGGAAGTCTGACACACAGCCATTGTAGTTTTTTTTAATATTACATTGAAAAAAACCAAGATACAAGTCTCACTGGATTAACTAGAATTCAAATATAGCAGAAAAAAAATTAAATGCTCTCAAACAAGAATCTCAATGAGCCTTGCAAAAGGCTATTGAAAGGTGATTTTCAAATATTAGTGAAGCTTAATTTATTGCTTGCCTAATTTATTGCCTGCATCTAAACAAAATAGGTCAACATAAAATAGCTACTGAAAATTGTTTAAATGACAAAATCTTCTAGAAAAGAATGCAGAAAAATACATTTAAAGATGTTGTCGATATAAAAATGATCTGGTTTTTTAGTGAATTTATTCAACTCGTGCAATATACTCAGAAATACATTTCTGTTGTTAAAGGCAGCTTGCAAATTTGCAAGATTTGTAAATTAAATCAATGTGTTTACTGACGTTCTTTTGAAAATTCTTTAACCACACTCTCAGTAAATGTGCAGAGTATAAAATGTGAAAGGCAAGAGCTGTATGGTTTAGTGAGAAATTTGTTGGTGCAGCACATGAACAAATGGAAAACTAAATAGATGCTCATGCTATATTTTCAGTGCTGCTCTTTAACTGATATCCATACAGATCTGGTTAGTTGTGTGATAGCTAAATCTGAAACTGCATACAAATATAGAAGAATCTTATTTGTTTAGGTGTGAGCATAGTTAAAATTCAGATTGAACTGTGGTTAACCCATTGCTTTGCACTTAACTGTTCTTCAGGTCACTGTTTAATAGTAGCAGCCCATGCTGCAAGGTAGCTGATGAACTAAGATGCCTGTACATTGAGGCACAGATGGAAGGAAACAATTCAAATCTGCTGCTGTCAGTAGTCCAGCTGTAAACCCACACATTTCCATCACTAATTTCCAATGTGAACTGGTGTTCTGAGTTTAAAGAGATGCCTGTATCAACCCCCTTCCTTGCACACAGGAGTTGCAACAATGGTAGGGCAGCAGAGCAAGGTCTTTTCCTGTGCTTGGATTATTTGCAGATCCTTCCACCTCCTTTCTGCTTAGCTTAAAAAAAAAAAAAGAGATATTTTGTTTTCTTCTCCTTTGGCTGACGGTAAGAAATAACTGTTATGACCTTAATTTAATGACCTACTGACCTTAAGTATTGAAAAATTGAGTTATTTACAACAGAAATCACTATCTAAAAGAATGTCATAGAACAGTTTGACATTTAGTGCTTCTGTAATTGCCTTATGTCATGTGTCAGTACAGGATATCTGTAGTTTGGATCACTTATCTGCTATCTGGTTTATATAAAGGCCTTTGGGGTCTTTATCAAAATGTGTATATGAACTTTTCACTCTGTGAAGTAAAAACCCAGGTCAATTATATCTATTTTATGTGACCTTCTTAACTTTGCACACCCACTCTGTGTGAGAGTTGTTATAGATTGTAATACTTGCCTGCAGTATCAATTGGAGAATGGTTCCTAGCCTCATCAATGCTGTCAGAGGTGTGGCTGATACATAAACTTAAGTGTCTTCTTGACAAATGGCATTACCTCCCTCAAATTAATTCTGCTTTACCGTTGTTAATCTTATTATCTGTTCAGTTAATCAATAGCTGTCTTTCGAAACACCAATAGGGTTTATTGGAAGTGTGTTCCTGAAAGTAGGAGTGATGGTGGTGTGGCAGGAGAATTCAGCTTCTGATCCTGTCATCCTCTACTTGGGTGACAACTCAGCAAAAACTGTGTCTCAGTTTTGACACATGAACAAGCAATTTGGCAGCAACAAGTTACCCCCGATATAGATTTTCTGTAGTGTTTCTGTACATGTCCTTGAACTTCAGCACCCTCTGTGTAGTAGACAGAGTTCTTAGTCCAGAGCTCAGAGGATGAACTGGACAGCTCTCTCAGCCAGCAATTCCTCTTCTGAATAATGGCTGTGTGGCTTTTTGGCCAATTCATTGTGCAAGAAATAATCTTAATTGATATCAATTGGAGATAAAGTGTTTGTTCTCTTTCACAGCATTTATGGATTTTCAGTGTTCTTACTATGTGACAAATAGTCTTAATGTTCTTAAGGAGCTATATGTATGTTTTATACTTAAATATGTAAATATCTTAAAGTACTGAAAACTCAGTAAATAGAACTGTCATTGCTATAAAAAAAGAGGATTATTTTCAGACCCACAAAATAGTAAAACAAACCTCACAAAAAATAATTCAATGGAACACGGTACAACTTCACAGCATATGGGAATTTACAATGTATAATTTTCATGTCAGAATTCTTGAGTTATCAGATAATGTATTTCCTTTCCATGATTATTCTGCAAGCCATACTTAGGCCTTTCTTACAATAGAAGTTTCACTGTGTATTTCAATACAACTCTTGTGTGTTGTTCACCCATCTACAAAATAGTTTTCCTATTTAGATGGGGGAAGTTAGAATAATTAAGAGAATATGCTTCATTCATGTGTTTGGCAAAAATATTCTGAGTCATCAGATTCTGAAGAAAAAAAAAGTAATAACAGTAAATATTTGCCTGAAGGTTCAGATTGATGATAATTGGTCAACTTTTTATTTGTGTTAGTTGAAAATATCCTTATATGAATATTCTAGTATGAATTATTATGCACTGAATAGATTTATAAAAGCGTACCTGTATTTCTAGTTCTTAAAATCAGAGGTTGGTCTTAGTGACAGAGTATCTGATTTTCATTTATACTATAAAATCCACACTTCTTTTCTCAGTGGAAAGGGGATTTAAAGGAGAAGTAAATGAATATAAGAATGAAGCCCACTGGGCTACTGAAGATAGCGAAGATCTCAGGCAGGGTGTTTTAGTCCCAGGGGTAGTAGTTGTGATGAGGGGCTGGCCTAGGCTCAGAAAGAAATAGCTGCAGGCGAGAAGGAGTGTGAGTTCAACAAGCATCTAAGAAAAAGGGAGGCAAAGGAAAAGGAGCCTGAGCCTGCTCATAAAGGGCACGGTGTCAAACTGCAGCGGTGATCTGGAAGTAGAGGTATCAGGGAACCAACACAGTGGAAAGAATGGGAACTACCTAAGCCAGCTTTGCAGTTGCCATTACAGAAGAATTAATAACCTATTTGATTCAAATTTGACCAGGTCAGTCTTTTGCTTTATGTAGCCACAGCATTTTTGATCTGATCTTGAGTGACAGAACCAGATTCTCCGTTGTGCTTAACCATAGTCTCATGGTAAATGAGATTGCGAATTGGGTGCTGCTTGTAAAGCACTGCAGAGCTTCTATTGATCTCAGACTTTGCCACTTTGCAAAGTGAAAGATGAAGACCAGAACTTCTACTTATCAGAAAATAAAGTTAAGCTTTGTTTTAATGAAATCCATCCAGATTCTGCACCTGGTTTGGGGAAACCCTGGATGTACAAACTGGGAAATTGCTGGAGAGCAGCACTGCAAAAAGGGACCTGGGGGTCCTGGTGGACAACAAGCTGAATGTGAGTCAGCAGTGCCCTGGCAGCCAGGAGGGCCAGCCGTGTCCTGGGGGGCACCAGGCAAAGCATGGCCAGCTGGGCAAGGGAGGGGATTGTCCTGCTCTGCTCTGCACTGGGGTGGCCTCACCTGTCAAAATGAGGGCAGTGAAGATGCTGAAGCGCCTTGAGGGGAAGCCATATGAGGAGTGTCTGAGGGCACTTGCTCTGTTCAACCTGGAGAAGGCGAGACTGAGAGGAGACCTCATGGCAGTTATAACTTCCCCGGGAAGGGAAGGGCCAGGCACTGAACTCTTCTCTGTGGTGACCAGTGACAGGACCTAAGGGAGTGGAATGAAACTGTGTCAGCGTAGGTTTAGGTTGGATATTAGGGAAAGATTCTTCAGGCAGAGGTTGGTTGGGCACTGGAACAGGCTCCCCAGGGAAGTAGTCACAGCAGCAAGCCTGACAGAGTTCAAGAAGTGTTTGGATGATACTCTCAGACACATGGTGTGACTCTTGGGAGTAGTCCTGTGCAGGGCCAGGAGTTGAACTTCAGTAATCCTTGTGGGTGCCTTCTGACTCAGGATATTTTGATTCTGTGATTCTATGGAGTAGGAGAACACAAAAGGGTACTCTGTGACAATTCTTATAAAATAATTCCTGGTATTGTATTATTTGCCAAGAAATTCTGATACCACATGAGTAATGAAAATTGATTCTGCAGTATTTTCTTTTATTTGGGCATTTTGTTCTAGAATATCTGCCCAAACCCACATCTGAAGCACCTCATGTAGTACATGTACCCTTGTCATTGCCGCAGCTCTGTAAGTTTGCCATGACATAGAGGGCCCTGCTTTCTGACTGGCTTTGTGTTTTACCTTACCATCACTCCTAGGTGTGTGTCCCAAACTACAGCAATATTTTGAATGGTATTCCCCCTTGTTTTTTGCTCTTCCACTAGCAATGCTGGGGTTCTGGGAACACATTGGCCCACCTTCAGTGGAATAGGCAGGTGATCATTAAATGCTGCCCTATAGCCTGGGACTTACAGGGATTGCTCTTAGAGGGGCATTTCAAATAGTGTTGTCACACCGAGCCATGCTTCTGTCACATGAACCACAAAATTCAGATGATTTGTTGTAGTCAGCATCTCCTGTTCTCTAGCTCTAGATTGCTCCTAGTGTGTTTTCAGTGGTCATGTTCTTGGGATGCCCTTGACTGAGCATTGCCTTTCACAAGCACCCCACTCACTCAGGTAACTATGGAAAGAGAAGAAATGCAGTATCAGTGCCCTAAATCACGTAGGAAGTGCATAATTTCTAGTTATTTGTCACAACAGCATTTATATTGAAGGTGTCAGAGAGGACCCTTGATATCCATTTCAGCGTATCTTGATGTTACAAAGTGGCCAGGCAGTTATTTTCTGGATGATTTACTAAACTGAAGATTTTTTTTTAAACAAAGCAATCCTCATACAGATACTGGCACAGGCTGACCATTGCAAAACATCTCGATTTGTCAGTAAGCTTTTGCAACCACTAAAATACCCCTGTTGTTTGTGGTGATATTGTGAAAGCAGACAGTCAGTGTTGTGTGAGCCAGAAAAAGAACAGCTGATAAATTGAATTCCAGTTTTACCTTAACAGTAGAGTTATTTCATCCCATTTTTTTCCAGATTCTGATCACTTTTAAAGAGGGAGGGATGGAGTCCTTAGAGCAAAATGGGAGGAGTTTTTGTATGTTTTCGTACCTACCTCTTTGCAACAGCAGGGGCCAGCTCATGGAGTTGAAGGAACATTGCAGATTCCAAGAGGCACTTTTTAAACACAGAAAAATCACTTAGTCGTCATCATCCTCATCTCCATTGTGCTGGAATATAATGATGTGGGAAATGGTGAGATGTAGTTGCATAACTCTAAAGTTGTCATGTATTCCTTCAAGAGGAATAAGAAAGAATAATTCCTCTGAACAAAATATTCAGACTTTACAATGCTGTATTTTGTTACAGAAGGAAATTTTCTCTCTTTTTTCCCCCTGTAGACTATAACTAATCAGAAGGCATTTCAGATTAGAATTTGTTAGACTGGAACAGTATTTTTGGGCAGATGTCCATTCTCACTGGCACAACAGTAACAAGCATTCCAATAATTAGCGTGTTAGTGAGTGCTCAGAGTCCAAGGACAGGGAGCAGAAAAAAGCTGAACTCAAGATTATGATAATTGACAAGATCTTTCCTCCCTTTTTAGGTACAGTAAGAAATTTTGCTTCATCTAGGTTATGCAGTGTGGAACTGAAAGGCTGTTCTTTAGAAGTATTTGGATTTCTAACATTTTCTTTGCAAATATTTTTGATGACAAACTTTTTAAAAGTACACATCTTGGTTGTTGAGTATTTAGTGCTCATTTGAAAACTTCTGGTTTTTGGCAAGTTCCTCCCATGTGTCTGATGGTGAAAAAAATAAGGACTTGAAAGTCTTCTCTGTTCTGTCAGTTGGGAAGGCACACAGCAGCACTATGGGATGGCTTTGTATTCAATAGGAGGACACAACTAGAAGTGCCCATGCATCCTACATACAAGGGCTTTGGAATAATTTGAGGAACTTAAGTTAGATTATCTGTCATGCCAGTGTCTTCTAGTCTTCATTGAATTTTGAGTTTGTATAGCAAGATTTTGCTGTTGGGAAGGTCTGTAGGAGCGGCTTCTGTGTGAAGCTGCTTGAAGCTTCCCCCATATCCAACAGAGCCAATGTCAACTGGCTCCCAGATGGATCTGCCACTGGCCAAGGCTGAGCCCATTAGTAGTCGTGGTAGCACCTCTGGGATAACATTCAAAAAGAGGGAGAAATTACAGTGCAAGAGCAAATTTCAGCCAGAGAAAGGAGTGAGAATATGTGAGAGGAGCAACTCTGCAGACACCAGGGCCAGTGAAAAGGGAAGGGCAGGAGGTGCTCCAGGTGCCAGAGTTGAGATTCCCCTGCAGCCTGTGGAGCAGACCATGGTGAGGCAGCTGTGCCCCTGGAGGTCCTTGGGGGAGCAGAGACCCACTTGCAGCACTTGGAGGACCCCACACTGGAGCAGGAAGATGCCTGAAGAAGGTTGTGGCCCTCTGGGAAGCCCGTGCTGGAGCAGACTCCTGGCAGGACCTGTGGCCCTGTGGAGAGAGTACCCCACACTGGAGCAGGTTTGCTGGCAGGACTTTTGATCCCATGTGGGAGCCACACTAGAGCAGGCTGTTCCATAAGGACTGCACCCCGTAGGGGACCCACATGGGAGCAGGGGAGGAGTGTGAGGAGTCCTCCCCCTGAGGAGGGAGTGGCAGAGACAATGTGTCATGAACTGACCACAGCCACCACTCCTGGTCCCCTTGCACCACTACAGGGGAGGAGGTAGAGAAATCAGGAGTAAGGCTGAGCCAAGGAAGAAGGGAGGGGTGGGTAGAAGGTGTTCCTAAGGTTTGGTTTTATTTCTCAGTATCTTGCTCTGTTTTGTTTGATAATAAATTGAACAGATTTCGCCATGTCAAGTCTACTTTGCCCATGTTGGTCAGTGATCTCTCCCCGTCCTTGTCTCAACCCACAAGCCTTTCATTGTATTTTGTCTCCCCTGTCCCACTCAGCAGAGGAGTGAGTGGCTTTGGTGGGCACCTGGTATCCAGCCAGAGCCACCCCACCACACCTTGCTTCTGGGAAGATGCTCAGCTTCTCTCCAGCTGAACAGATCATCTGCCACTCAAAGCTGTGTGGATTTTTTTCTTTAGACAAGCCATGATAGGAGTTTGAGAAGCTCACTCAGTTTGATGACTTACTATTAGTGAGAGATTCTAATCTAGGATCTGTGAGCCCTGAGGAAGGCAAGTTTTGTTTCACTTGCTAAAGTAAGTAAGGAAAAAACAAGAAAACAGATAGAATTGTAATGTGCAATTTCCTTTTACTTTAGTCCACAAGGAAAAAGAGGGACTGCCCTCATCCATATTTATACCAAAAGCGGTTCCCATGTTCAACAGACCTCCATGCTACTAATCTTGCAGTTCTTTCCAAACCTCATTCTCACCCAAGATGAAGGTATATTCCATTTACTAGGTGTGTTGTGGTATCTTTTTTTTCACAGAACTATGGGATTTAGTAAGTCAGCAAGACTTTTTGTACATTTGGGGATCAGTGGAAAGAAAATGCTATTTCCACTTGGTGCTATTTCAGTGGATTAGGCAGTACTTCAAAACATACACATTAGCTTGAGTGATAATACCTCTAGGTCTCCCAGCTCTTCTGGGACCATGAGAGCTTCCTTGATGCCACCTGAGATTCTTGCACATATTTTTCATCATGGCTCTCTTGACAAAAAGGTCTGGTGCTCTATGTGATAGAAATTCAATCATCTTGTAATTGATTCATTATCTAAATGGCATTCATGGAAAGAAAATGAAGAGTCTACTTCAAAAAAAGGAAAGAGTTCAAGTATAGTGCCATACTAACAGTGGTTCTAAAACCTGCTGCCTTTGTGTAAACACCCCTGCTGAGTCCAGCTTTCAGTGGATCCTTGGGTGTAGCAAAAGCAGGGAAAGCCATTGGTCTGGTGTCCTGCTTTTAACTACAGCACTGCAGAAAACCACTCAGGGAAATATGCTGGGTACTTGCTCTTGGAAGATTCCCAGTGCTCCTGTGAAACACAACACATACTCTACTGGGAATATAAAACATAGCAAACATTTAATAAGTGGCCAATGTGCATAATATTTCAACTGATATTCTATATGCTTCACATCTGTTGTTTTGTCAGTTCTAATCGATTGTGCTTTTTTTTTTATTTAGGAAGACATAATGAGTTGGTTTTGGCACTGTTACTAACGTCTGTAGATGTTGTGCTCAAACCTGTTACTTGACTATATTGACACTTTCCAATGTACAGTGTTTAAAAAATTCAAGTCAACTTCTCCTATCTAAGCCAGATATTTAAGTAGTGATTTCCCTTTTGCATATGTCAAGGTAATAACCATACAGTAAAAACAGATTATAAAGTGTATATGTGAGGCACAAAGTTAGACACAAAGTTATTTACTTTAGTGAGAACAGCTGTATATTTAAGGAACTGCTGATTTGTCTCTGTGTATGACATGTATGTGGAATATTACATTTCTTATTCTATTCTTTCCCTATGCATTATTCATTTTATTGCAATCAAAAACAACAGCTTGCATGCAACAAAATATCATCAGTGCTAGGTTCTTCTAGCACTTAGTTTCCAAAATACTTGCATTGTCACTGGTAATAAATCAGCTCATGAGGTTTCTTTCCTTCTTTTGCTAGCACTAAAGCTCCATATGTCACCAGATGTCCTTCCTCCTGACTGAGTTATTTCTGTGGTCTTTGAAGACCAACTTGCATATTAGAGGTGAGCTGTTACCAGTTACTCAAAGCTGTTACCTGTTCGTAAAACAAAACAGCAAAGCTTGTTGATGAATATAAAACTAATGTAAAATTCTGACTACCCAAATTAAGTGGGTTTTATACTTAGGGGAAAGAAAATTGAGCAGTAATATGGTTTTTGAACGTTTGGTTTGAACTTCGTCAGCTTCTTGCCTTATCTTCTCATAGAACTGGAACATCCTTTCAAGTAAAAAATACTAAGATTATATTTAATGGGATGCATTTCCCATCTCAGGAAGCTATGGCCTACTTGATTATGAGGTTCAGTTTAATGACTATTTTGGGTGAATGGTCTATAGTCAGGTGATCTGCAGAGGCAGTGTGATTTGTACATGATGGGAAAAATAAAAAGTTACTGCATGTTCTGGGTCTTTTGCATTATTGAAATTTTATACTTGCAAGGATATATTTGTCTTATTAATTGATTGTTTCCAGAGACACATGACTAATTACTAGCCATGTAGAAATTACCTTCACTCATCTTGTCTTGCTATTGCTAAAATATAGTGCTAAAAGATCCCCACTGGTTTATAAGTGGACCATATCAAAATATTATTTATGACACATCAGGCCAATTGTAGTATACAATACTTTTGTTGAAGTATTATTCTGAATCATCAATGGATATTCAGTTGAATTTTATTATTCAAATATTGACTCAATATGCTTTTGACGTGCAATCTTCGTGTGAGACTGTTCTGTAACAACAAAAAGTCAAAAGCTGTATTTCATAGAAGCCTGATGATTTAAGTAAAACACAGTTGTGATTTATTGTAATTAAAGGAGTAGAGTACTGTGCCTATTTTCCACTTTTGACCTTCTTGCTTCCATTTATTTATTCATTGCCTAGAGACCTCATTCAAAAATTCTGAGGCAGAAGGGAGGACTGTGCTCCCGATTTAAAACCTGCCTGCTATTTCAATGCCTTTCTACCTTCTTCCTCCATGTAAGGGATTTCTCCCCATGCTATATCCCTGTCTGAGTTTAGAAGGAGACAGAGGCAGTGACAAGCTAATTATTTTAAAAGGATGCAGTGTAACTCTGTCCTTAGATCTACTCAGTGGAGCTTGCCATGGCACACCCAAGTACTTATCTGTCAGCCACATCGGGAACTGACTGGCGTGGTTGCAGTCCCAACGTGGCTGAAACATCCCAATAATGATGATAATACCTGTAGATTAAGAATACTGGATCCTTTCAAAGAGCAGCTTTAGGAGTTCATGAATCCTAAAAAAAACCCTATTGTCTTTAGCTCAGCTGTGTCAGTCATTTCAAAAACATTTTAAATTATTCTAAGGTACACTTTCCATCATGATCCTTAACTTCCCTTGTGAAAGAACACATAAGGTGCTGATTAGGAAGGTAGTAAAAATACTTTTGCATGTTGAAGAGAGTCAGAGTGTATGTGAGGGAAATGACAGTTCACATCCTTCTTCATGCCTTGCCTGCTGGTTCTTGGAAGCCCTAATGCTATTCAGGCTGTATGCTAGATTTTTTCACTGTATTTTAACACCTAACACTGCTTTGACTGGCAAAAAATTGAGGTGCTGAACTTTGCTTGCTAAATTGTGTTCTGTTTCTAGTGCCCCATCCATAATTAAATATATTTACATTTCATTGTATAGATGAAGACATTGGGATCCACCAGTACTATGACAAGAAGGAACCAGGTAAAATATAACTAATCGTAATTGAAACTAAACAAAACTTCGAAATATTCAATGTTTGACACCAGCTGCTTGCTCTGAAAAATGCAGCTTTTAATTTCTTGTTAATATATGTCCCTTTATTTCTGTGGAGTAAGGAAGCATAGAAGGAGAGTCTCTCTCCCAAAATCTTTTTAAATCACAGAAGAAAAAAAAACCTGGAAAAATACTTGCTTTATGTCACTGTAAACCTCAGTGGGAATTTATACTCTGAATTCTTGTGTTTTTAAAGATATTTTATATTCTGTTCAGCCCAGCACATGCTGGGACCCCAGCAGAGGGCATCTCGAACGTGCCGCAGTGCCAGTGCGGCCTCGGCGCCCTGCCTGCTATCTGAAATGGCCATTGCAGACAGAACGATCCATTTTCTTTATCTGATTAATCCTGTTAATCCTACAAGTTTCACCTGAGGCCCAAAGGTCTGTTGGGCTACAGTTACTCTGTCTTTGGGTCCAGTCACCCCGTGGTTCACACTGTGCTGTCTGCGTGGCTGTGCAGACAGACAGGTGGACTCAGCCCAGTGCGGGGCTCGGTTGCAGCTCCTTTCACTATCTGATGAGACAGGGGGGCTCTAACACCAGCCCACCTGTTGGGCTCTCTAAGCCTTTCTTTCACTGCAAATTTAAGATACCTGCCTTACGAGGTGAAAACGTCAGGGCTGTCTTAATTTTTTTGGTAAATTTCTGTGTTTTATCAAACTGTGTGAGTCTTCTAATATTAATATTTGCTGACAGCAGTTGTAAGGATTATCGTTCGTCTTTTCATCCTCTTTCCTTTAGCATCACAGATGAAGCACAGTTACTTAGAAGAGAAGCAAAAGCTAGCAGAATGTAAGGATATTTTCTGAGTTTCTTGTTACAGTAAGACCAAATCGTTAATTTGGATTGGTGATGCCCCTGAAAAGCATTAAAATAACCTCAGACTGCTTCCAATGTAACTTTCTGCACATGTCATCTAAGACAGATGGTCACAGAACAACACAACACAAAACAATTGAAAATTTGTAATTGTTTCTTCCTGGTATATTTGCAATCTGGGATTTTTTTCCTGTCACTTAGCGTGGTAGCGTGTATTGCTTCTCATAGCCATTGTCAAAAACAATCACAAAAATAATCCAGGTTTTTCCTTACGAAATTTACTTAGCAGATGAACAATAAACATTTTCCCAATCAGCTCTTGAATTGCAGTGCCAACTGCCTTAAAACTGAAAATTATAACTAAAGTACTTTCAGCCAAAATCAAATTCCAGATCACAAATCTTCTGCCTTCATAGAATGCTTTTAGCTTCGAAACATTTACACTGTTCCTGCATTACCTGGTTCAAAGCAATTTCAGTTCATATTAACACACAAGAGTAAGATTTTTAAATTAGTACAACTCTTTTTTAGCTCAAGTTTTACAACTTCTGCATAGTTACTATTGCTCAGAGCATTCATTAATGTTCAAACATTATTATGTGACAACTCTGAAAATTCTAATTAATAATAATATATAATAATAATTAATAATTGATTTTTTAAAGACAACTTCACAAAGCTATATCTCTACCATTATCAGAATGAAAATTCCCATAGAATTGTGCACGCATTTGAAGGGAAAATGTGTTCTGGAAGGATTAGTTCTTTGCTGCACAATAAGGTGTGTTTGGAGCAGGTTGCAGCCCCACTGGGAATGGGTGTGCAGATGCAGAGGGTTGTGTGTCAGTGGGAATCAATACAGCTCTGTAAAGGCTGGGAGGTGAGGAAGGGTTGTACACAGGGAGGAGCACCATGGATTTACATCCCTTGTGCTCAGTGTAGTGTTATCTTACAGGCACTGCATGTCTGAAAGGAGAAGCAGGCCCAGATAAACCCCGTTACATGGAAACCCTGGCTGTTACCTGCTGTAATGTGACAGGCAAAATGAACACAAGCTGCTGCAGCTCATTGCTGTGAATACAGGGGTGCCCTTGGCACAAAGTCTGCACGGCGTTTTGGAAAGAGGAGCACCGAGGAACTTTATTCACAGCTGTTGATTTGTGCAGATAGTTTAGTATCTGCACAGGCAATTTCCCTTTTTGCATATGTGGTTAAATATTCCAGCATCTATGAAGGCACCCATTGAAAATGTCATCTTACATGCCTAATTAATATTATCATAACAGTTACACCAACACTGGCTTCAGTCCAATAAAACACAAAGAGAAGTTGTATGCTGGTGTCCTCTTTTGTTGATATATGAAATCCTTCATTTTTTCACTCTATAGCACTTCTATTGTAAGCTCCTTTTTGCAGGGAGGTTTAAGCATAACTGCTAAGTCATTCAGTCTGGAAGTTGGCATACAAACTGACAGCTTGGAGCTCAAAACTTTTCATCGGGTTTCCTTTAAATTGGAACAGATTTTGAACAATGTGTTCTAGTTTCTCATGGTTTTTATTGTACACTTATGAACAGAGAACTGCTCACTTTTAAATGAAGAAATTTCACAAGTTATTAGAGCCTGATTCTTAGACATGAAACAAGCCAATTACTGGCAACTCAGAGGAAGCTTTGCCTCCTGGTTACTAGAATTAATGTATTAGGCCAGAATTTTCACATTAGTGTGCTGGACACTAATAGATTTGTTAAAGTACTTCAGCAGTCATGCAGTTTCTTCTTTGCTTGACTTGGCACATTCTTCAGTCCAAATTTTCAAGAACAAATCCTATAAACAACTATACTCCGTAAGTTATGGTGTTCACAGTTGCCTGTTTTCAATACTTTTATATATGCATACGTTCATACATATATATTTTGCAGACATGTTAGTACCTGCTATTTGAAACTAGGCAATTAAATGTTAGTTCAGAAGAATAGAATCTGTTTAGGATTTGATAACTTGAATCTGAGTTAACATACTGAACAGGAGATACTTTTTCACTGCAAGTTGGGTAGGGTCCTGAGAGCTTTGTACACAATTGCCATGGGAAGGTCATGGTCAATGTGGATAGAACATGCCAACTGTTCCTATGACTGAGCCTTCCATGAGATCCTTTGACAAGAGAAACCATAGCCATTTCCTTCCAGTGGTGGGTAAGTTTTCCATTTAAAGTAACTCCTAGAAATTAGTTTTGTGTTTCCACAGAAAAGGAAGCTCAACTTGAAGAATTTTAAAAATTATATATAAAAATGTATGTTTGTACAACTCCCACATATGCATACACACACACGCATAAATATATACAGTCACCTATATATACACATTTCTCTACCTTCTTCTTTTCCTTTCTTTTTTTTTTTTT